>PVJI01005630.1:0-94231 GCA_004026765.1 Micronycteris hirsuta
GCAGAGTTCTCTCTCTCTCTTAGCAGTTCAGAAGAATGCAGGAGAGATGCAGTGGGAGGGTCTGGACCACGAGACTTTGGAAGAGTAGGGACCTCTCGGCCTGAGAGACAGAGAGAGGACCACATGGCTTTGGGTAGCTCCTTTTGCCACGAGGCCTAGGAAGCAAGAGAGATTTTGCCTGGAAGAAAAGGGGTGAAAGGACTCTTGCTGGTGGGCCATGAGAAGGTGTCACATGGTTTTGGATTAACTGGAGATCATGGTGGCGACACAGTGGATGGTGTTGGAACCGAGGGGCTGCCTGAATCACGGACTTCTTCTTCTTTTCCTGAGATACGGTACCCTGGACTGGGCAGAGGGGAGAAGGAAGGACTGTGTGCATTTGTGGGTATTCTAGAAAACTCTAGTATTTTAAAGGAGACCTTAAGTCATTACTCCAAGCCTGTATAACTTGTAAATAAATAATTCCTTTCCTTTTCACCAGTCTCTGGCATTGAGAGACGTCTTTCCATTGGCGGCGAGCATAATGAACCTGGTGCGGGGTTGGGATATGGTTGGGTGTCACTGGCCCTGCTCTGTAACAGTTTTGGTGTTCCTGGGTGGGCTAATGATTGCCTGTGGCAGACTGACCCCCTCTGCCTTCTTCTGTAACAACATGAGTTATTTATTATGTATAGTGTACGTATGCCTCTTTATACCATAATAAAAGTGCTTTAAGGGCAAACGTTATTTGTAATATTTGTAATAAGTTTGTTTATAGATGTGCTTTCATTCCTGAAAATAGACACTCAACATACATTCAATATACATTCAAAGAAAGCATTAATTAATAAAATTTGTCATCTTCTCCCTTACTACATTTTTTGGGGGGTGATTGCTTTAAGTACAATTTCTATGGTTTTTCTTTTACATTATAGTTTTAATTTTCCTTAGTAAAATCTTTCTTTTGTGGATTTATATTTTGCTACTTTGTTGCTGTATTTCCTTATCTCGTCATTGCAACTTTTTATCTCATTCAGTATTTTTTATTTCATCCTTTTACCTTTTATTTATTTATTTTTTTGCCTTTTTTCTTCTGATGACTCTTGGTTACTGTTTTGAGAGGTAATATATTCTTATGTCCTGTTGAGAATATTGCCATCCTTTCTCTTTTTCCCTTGTTCTTTTAATAGATTATCAGGTGCCTAAACATCCAGAATGAGTTTTCTTGTACTTTACTTAGTAGTATTGTTATACAGTTTCCGTTAGAAAAGTGTTTCCTCAAAATAAGGGTACCTCCTTATGTCTAGGATTTCCTACAGGCATGAATTTGACCATTCTTTAAGTTTTTTTATGTCTTGATAGGTCCCGGTAGAACTCCTTTCCTGGATTGTTCAACTGGGTGACAATCCAATGTGCCCAGTTTATAACTCATGTCTCAGCAGCTGGTTAAATTTTCAATTATTGTCAGTCATCTGGATTGAAACAGCAAAACATCACCCATCCAAAAAAAGCCATGTAGTAAATGTTTACCATCTACCTTATATTGGAAAAAAAATGTGTTGTGAGATTCTCCTAATCAACATCCATATAAAGGAGGATTATTGTGATTTAAACATAGAAGTGTCTATACTAAAACATAAAAATTAAATAACTTGTAAAATAGAAATTCATATGCTGAGACATAAAAGTGAAATAAATTACAAAATAAACAGTGGTTTGAAACTCAAAGATTAAAATTCAGGCTTTTGTGATTTCTAACTATACCAATATTCTTAAATGTTATGCTATTCACTTGCAGGGCACTAACAGATTAAGTGCTGTTACCAGATGTTCAACTACCAGGTCTCTCCATCTTTCCACTACCTATGCAAACACTTCTTGGTGAGCATTTTATCCATCAAGATTCAAAAATGGGTCACGCCCTGGCTGGTATAGCTCAGTGGATTGAGCGCGGGCTGGGAACCAGGGAGTCCCGGTTCGATTCCCAGTCAGGGCACATGCCTGGGTTGCAGGCCAGGTCCCCGTGAGGGCCATGTGAGAGGCAACCATACATTGCTGTTTCTCTCCCTCTCTGTCTCCCTCCCTTCCCCTCTCTCTAAAAATAAATAAAAATAAAATCTTAAAAAAAAAATGGGTCACTACCAGCCCAAATACGTAACCTTCTACTATTTATTTTCTAAGAATTCTAGTTTTTGAAGCAATGGAAAGAACAAGAAGATACTACCACACACCCACTAAAATGGCCAAATTCTGGAACACTGACACCACCAAGTGCCGACAACAATGTGAAGTAACAGGAAATCTCCTATATTGGTGGTGAGAATTCAAAATAGTACAGGCACTTTGGAAGACAGTTTAGTGGTTGTTCACAAAACTAAACATACTCTTACTATATGATCCAATAATTATTCTTCTTGGTATTTACCCAAAATACCTGAAAACTTATGTCTATACAAAAACCTGCACACAGAAGTTTATAGTGGCTTTAAAAATAATTGCAAAAACTTGGAAGCAACCACAATGTGCTTAAATAGGTTAGTGGATAAATAAACTGTAGTAAATCAAGAAAAAGAAGTATTATTCAGTGATTTAAAAAAAATGAGCTATCAAGCTGTAGAAACACAGAGAACATTATATGTATATTAGTAAGTAAAAGAAGCCAATCTGAAAAGGCTACACTACGTGATTTCAACATAAGGCATTCTGGAAAAGGTAAACCTACGGAGACTGTAAAAAGTTCAGTAGTTGCAGGGGAGAGGAGGGAGAGTTGAACAGGCAGAACACAGAGGAGTTTTAGGCCAGTGGAAAATATTTTTGTATAATATTATAATGACTAATATATGTGATTAAACTTTGTTAAACCCATAACGTGTAAGGCACCAGAAGTAAACCCTAAGGTAAACTATGGATTTTGGGTGATTGTGATGTCAGTGTAGGTATTATTGGGGAAAAAGCAGCATTTTGGTGAGTGATATTGATAATGGGGAAGTTATGCATGTGTGAAGGCAAGGAATATATGGAAAGCCTCTTCACTTTTCTTTTAATTTTGTTTTAAACCTAAAATTAAAAAATAAACCAAAATTGAAGGATGAGAATTTCTAATAGGTGAACAACCTTTGATTTGCAAAACACCAGTTTTTCAGTACACACTAAGTAGAGAGAAGTGAAAGGAGCTTTCTGCTCAGTATGCATCTCGCTTTTCAGGGGGAATAAAGTCTCTTCCATTTATTTACTACAGCTGGTGAGCATTCAAATTAGGAAATCTCTTCTGATACTAGTATATCATTTTCTTGTAGTCTTAATTTATAATGCTATTTTAAGTTTTTGTATTTTTGTCATTAGAGTAATTTAGGCAGTAGATGAGATGGTAATAATAGAGATTGCCAGACATCAAATTAATCACCAGGAGTAACTTTTATATGTAACTCCCCTGTAAAACTATATGGAACTTTAAATATTCTAATTATTAATGTGTGTAAATAATTATGAAAAACAAACATGTACCACATCTATGCATATTTTGTTTCAAAAAGCATATTGACCAGGAGATGTTTGCTGAAGCAGAAATTTAAAATTAACTACTGTGTTTTCATTGTGATGAGTTATAGATATGAATGGTTGAATCCATGAGTTTATCTTTAAAAATATTTTTTATTTCAAACATGTGCAAAATATAATCTTTTTAAACACTTTTTAGTGTAGAAAAGGAAATATATAAGAGCTACTATTTTAGCTAGGAAGACAACAAAATAATTACTTTGAATTTTTTTATATCCAAACTAGATATAAGGAATGCCTGCATTCTGATGTTTGAATTTTGACAGCGTACTTCAGGGAGATCTTACTTTACAAAGTAAATGTATAGTGTTGAGAATTTGTACTTTCAATTACATTATTGGATATATAATCGCAGCTTCCTCATTTATGCCTCTAGGCTTATTCTTTTTCCAAAAGAGTAAAGACTGAACCAGAGTTTAATTAAAAAATTGCAACAGCAATTTTTCTACTTGAAAATAATTCAGTATTTCTCTTTTAATACTAAATCCGGGCATATAGTAAATCTTACTATATTCAATAAATATAGTAATCTTACTGAGGAATGTAGTCGAATTTGTGTTAAACCTCATATTAGAAAAAGTTACGTATACTTTTTATGCTGATAGTGTTTGAAAATAATAAGCTCTATGTCATCAATGTCCACACTATTAGCAGGGAAACAGAGCATAAAAAGAAGGTAATTCAGTACTTAGCACAGAGGGTGAAAACTGCTGGGGAAATCTGCTGGCATCGTGGTTGTACTTTGCTGATATGTCTTTTCAGAGGCGTAATATTGCTGCCCCAAAAGAATCAGTTCTACTTGGCAAGCCTTCTACCTTGTAGGTAAAAGCAGTGCCCGCATTCAAATAAATGACAGGGTTCTGGGTATTATATTCTAAATACCAAATTAGGGCTCAAAGCCCAAAATATATCATTTGCCTGTTAGTGATATTTGTAATTTACTCACAGAATACAAAGCTTTACATGATGATTTTCTTAGAAATAGAGCAAAAATATAAAAAGCTCTGTGATGTGTAATTATTTTAATTGGACCCTCACATATAAATAAACATTTCTGTTCTTGGAATTGGCAAGAAGTACAGGTGTTAAGGAAACAATGCGAGAATCACCAACAATTGTATAGAAATAATAAAAAATCAACAAAAATGAAGCCATGCTTGCTCCAAATAATCAGATATTATACCTAGGACTATTAGTATATTAAAAGAATTAACTACTCAGCCCTGGCTGGTGTAGCTCTGTGGATTGAGCGCGGGCTGGGAACCAAGTGGTCCCGGTTCGATAACCAGTCAGGACACATGCCTGGGTTGCGGGCCAGCTCCCCGTGAGGGCCATGTGAGAGGCAACCATACATTGCTGTTTTTCTCCCTCTCTGTCTCCCTCCCTTCCCCTCGCTCTAAAAATAAATAAAAATAAATCTTTTTTTAAAAAAAGAATTAACTACTCTTTTTTTCCTACTTAAAGGCTACAAAACTTTGTTCTCTTAACTGTCACAGTTATGTGAAATTGGTATGTAGGGTCGTCTCAAATTTCTGAAGTGACTAAAGAAGCATCTTATGAAGTATTAAACCTACTGCCACGGCCATTCTGAGCAAAAACTTTGCCATAGATTTGCCAGTAAGATTTCTGTTTCTATCTCGTCTTTCAAAATATACTCAATTCCTACTTTCAGTGCTCTCAAGTTTATTATTTTAGTACCACTCTTTCCTACTCCTCCCCCCAAAATTTAATACTACATCTTGAGTATATTTATTTCTTTGCATATGAAAAATTCTTAAATCTGGGATACTGTACTTTCACAAATAATATGAATTTATGGAAATTGATGGCACTACTTTAGAAGAAAACACTGAAGAGATTTAGGAATTTTTTTCCCCTAATTTTATTCTCAAAATGAACAGGGAAGGCTTCTATTATGAACAGAATAGTAGCAGACAGAAATACTTTATCTAGCATAATATACAAAAGTAAAAGGACAAACAACTGGCAACATCCATTTTCAGTTAATATAACAGAAGAAAAATTCACAGAATCAAAAAAAAAAAAAAAAAAAGAAAGGTACAGTGATCCCTCACCTATCATGGGAGTTATGTTCCAGAGACCTGTCCTCCCCCCCGCCCGCCAATAAGTGAAAATTCACAAAGTAGCAGCGTTATATTTATTTTATTATTTATATATATTTTAAGGCTTTATAAACCCTTCCCACACTCCTATAAACCTTTCCCACTCTGTGGAGAAAATGTGATTAAGACAAAAGTTACCCAGTATGATAGCAGAAGATAGCAGAAAATGCTGGCAAAAATAATTATTTGTGAATCTAAACATGTAGATAGCAATGCTCATCTTATAGAGCTGACCATAAGAAGCAACAAAAAAATCTGTCTATTCCAATATGTCCAGCAGAAATTGAAGCATTATTAAAAATTTTGCCAAATAAAACCCTAGTCTCAGGTGTTTTACTGCTAAATTCTTCTAGAATTTGAGGAAATAAAATATTTGCCATATGTTTTCCTGATAATTAAAAAGAGGGTTTCTAACTCCTTTTATGAGGGAACCATTTTGAAAAAAACATTCTAATTCCTAGATTAAAGATTTAAGAATTGGATGGCCTTGTGAACCATACCCTTTAAAACTATGTCTTCTTCAATTTCACTAGCTAGCCTAAATCTAGCCCTGATTACCCATAACTTAAATTGAGAATTAATTATTATTCTATTTTTTTTTTACTGACAAGTTTCCTTCCATCATTTACTACCAACATCTGACAAACTGAATTTGTCAAATATCAGGAAATATAATGCCAGATTAGGTTTATCATTGTCACGGGATAAGTCTAAACCTGGGATCTTGTTGGGGTCTATATTATGAATAAATAATGTCATTTGGAAAAGTAAAACAAAAAAAGTGAAGATGCGGAAAACAATGTAAAAAGGTAGATGCAGTTAACTGTGTGATTAAATTCGTTCATTTTCGGTTCATGTGTCTAGTATTAAGCGACAGTAAATATGGGGACATTGAAAAAGATAGACATTAGATGAAGATTAGAGATGATGAGAGTGTCAAATGCAGGGTTTTGCATATTAGTGAATATACCTAAACATAGCAAGAGTGAAATGCTTACAGAGGGAACGAGCCCTAGCTTGCTTACTAAAACACAGGGTTAGGATTCCTCTCCACTACTCCCTGTAGATTTTTAAATGCTTTGTAGAAAATGTTGGAGACTCAGCTCTCTGATTAACATTATCAACAGCTAGTTACAAAATACAAACAATTTTGATACATTTCAATTTGTATGGATACATGTAAGAATTGCAAATATTCATCTGGACATTTAAATGTATGTCAAAAAATAAACAAACCTAGGTGAATGAATCCAAATAATGTAGGGATGGTTATCTAAGTAGCATCCTCATTTTCTGTCTTTTTTGTAGCACTTGCTCTGCAAGTTAACTGCCATCTTGACTTCTGGTACCATAGGATACTTTTGCCTGTTTATCAAAATGTATAAAATGAAATTGTACAGCATACAATATTTTGTGCTTGGCTTCATTTGTTCAATATTGTGTTGTGAAGTACATTCAAGTTGATTGCCCTAATTTTGCTTCAGCCATTTTCACTGCTTTAAGCTTGAAGTGGTATGCAGCATGCAAAATGAGAGAGGAAGACAGAGGGAGAGGCAAAGGGTGTAGAGACCGTGGATGAGGAGGAAGACTTAGCAATAACCTGACTGAACTCAGATCAAAGAGGGGATGGAACCATGTAAGTCTCAGCAGCTGCCGGGTCCTGAACTTAATGCCCATTCCTCTAATCTCTGTGATTTATTTTTTTAATAATCTAAAAATATAGATGCGACTTTAGGGAAAAGGAATAAGTTACTTAGCTGACTGATATTAAGTCTGCTGCTTTTGTGGGCTAAAGGCTCAGTATTTAAAAAAATAGAAAATTTAAAAATTATATTCTTTTATACTTGCTTCTTAATATAGAGTATAATTATGAATATCATACATCACCTTCCACAAGGGAACAGTACCCATATTTGCATGCATTCATCACTGAGAGTTGTATTCTTTAGCTCTTTAGAAGATATGTATTATAAATGGAAGACACACTTTCCCTGAAGAAACTCAGTGAGGAAGAGATGAAAGAAAATAAAGGAAAGGGATAAAGGAAAAAATGTGAGAATGTAAACTGGTACAGCCATTATGGAAAGCAGTATGGTGGTTCCTCAGACAATTAGGAAGAGAGTGGGTAGGGCAGGGGAGAGTTATGGGGGGTGATGGGGACAACGATGTAACTGAACAACAATTAAAAAGATTAAAAAAACAGAATGGAGGACCCTATGACCCAACAACCCCTCTTCTGGGTATATACCCCCAAAATTTGAGAAACATTTATTCACAAAGGTATATGCACCCCTGTGTTCACTGCAGCATTATTTACAGTGGCCAAGACATGAAAACAACGGAAGTGTCCTTTGACAGATAGTTGGATAAAGAAGATGGATTAATGTGTACAATGGAACACTACACAGCCATGAGAAAAGATGAAATACTGCCACTTGTGACAACATGGGTGGAACTTGAGAATATCATGACAAGTGAAATATGTCATTCAGAAAAAAGTTAAGAAGCATATAATTTTATTCATATGTGGTATATAAAATTGAACACAACAAATGAAAAAATAAGAAAAACAAACAAAAACCTCTAGACACAGACAATAGTACGTTGCTTACCAGAGGGAAGGGTGGGGGGGCAGTAAGGGAAAAGCAGCCAAATACATGGTGATGGAAGATGATTTGACTTTGGGTGGTGAGTACAAAATACAATGCTCAGATTATATATCACAGAAATGTGTACTTGAAACCTACACAAACTTACTGACCAATGTCACCCCAATAAATTTAATTTAAAAAAAAAGATCAGGGTGGGGGAATTCTGCACATCTAGATGATGACTTTGATTTGAGATTCAGAATGTTTCCAGATTAGGGATATGCATTAAAACTGTGACATATTTTCTGTTTGTTCTATAGACGTTGGGACTGAAGCAAGCTTACATGATTTAAGGTAGAAGGAAAGCAAACTGGTACAAGGTGCATGATTTGCCAGTCACACTAAGAGATTCATGGTCTAAGCTAGTGATAAACTAAGTTTTACTAAACGCTGCCTGCTCCTGCCCTTTCTCACCATACCACATACCACTAACACCACAGAAAAACTAGTGTGGGAGAAATCAGCTTTTACTGTTTGAAGACAACTGCTTTACCCTGTTAAATTAACAAGGAAAGGGATGACTGTCAGTGAGCTTTCTCCTTCAATATGAACAAAAATGAGGTGCTTTAAAAAGAGGGAGTAATATGTAATTTCAGATATTTAAATATATGTTATATATTTGCTAAGTTTTATTTTTCCTAAAGGAACTCTTCATGTGTTCTGGATGACTGCCCTGAGGCTGCCACTATGGGCACTGCTCTGCTGAAGAATGACTTCTTAGAGAAGGGAAATAGCCATGTTCCTCCACCGTTCCAAGGAGGAAGGGGAAAGAGAGGAATTTTAGTGTGTTGGCAATAGAAGATACAGAATAGTCAAGAATACTGGAATTCTATCACAATATCATAGATCTATGATTAAAAGTCAAGTGACAAAAACTTGTAAATCAGAAATAAAAGCAAGTAATTCATTGAGTTGAGGAGCAAGGCTTTTTGTTGATTTTCTAAGGCTAAGCATGTCATATTATGTTTTTATTTAGAAGAGACATTTGCCATACAGTAAAGATTTCTGACAGTAATAAGAGGGGAGTTGGGATAACAGGGCAAAGGAATGGTAAGGTCATCAAAGAACATGTATACAGGACCCGTGGACAAAGACAGTGGGAGGAGGATTGAATGTGGGAGGAGGGCAGGTAGGGCAGGGGAGGGTAACAAGGGGAAAATGGGGGCAACTGTAATTGCACAACAATAAAAAAACAGATTTCGAATGTAGGAACATACAACCACTGAATTTGGGGAACATATGATAGCATGAAGCCATATTTGCTCATTCTGGGAAACTCAAGAAGTTAAAAAAAAAAAACAAAAAACCCTTAAACCTCTCATCTTTATTCCAAAGTGAGTATGTTTTTACCTATTATACAATCAGAATTTTTAAAGTCTTTAAGATGTTTTTATTACTCTTAGAAATAAGAAAACATAGTTTTTGAATTCAGAATAATAAAGGTGAAAAAGGACATTAGAGAAAGAACACAAATTTGAAACCATTTCACCCAGTAATGAAGAAATCTGGCAAAAAGTTTTTAAGGTGACATGAATCAGAACACTCTAAATTATAAATCATTTGGATTAAGCACAGAATATCCAAGATGTTGCTAACAAGAACTTTGCAAGAAAAGTCCATAATTATAACAACAATTTGACAACTGTGATTTGGTATTATTTATATGAGAGCAATTGAAATGACAGTGTCTGCCAAATATGCAATTCATGAGGCAGGAAAGAATATAAAAAAAAAAAAACCAAAAGTCTGAGACTAAAGGAAATAAAGTAAAAAGAAAAAATTTATACATTTTCTTTTACTGTATTTATTCTCAATATATGCCATTTAGAAAGAACATTATCAGTTTATAAATACTTAGGAAATCAGTCTATATTAGTTTATCATGTTATTTTGAGTCACTTAATTTTAAAAATACTATTTTTAGGTGGCAGAATTTATCCCTCAGCTTCATTTTAAAAAATTATTAGATTAAAAAAATACAACATTTGATAGAGCTTCCAATTAAAAAGAGCTTATACAAGTTACATTTGTTTTTCACATTGTTCAGTCCTTAAATTAAGCACACATCCCAGGTTTATATCAGTGTTTGCTGATTATAATTTCTGGAACTCATCATTGACAATAACAAGTTAAGTTAGGAGATTACTACTTACTGTAAGTACCTTAAGAATGCCAACGATATATATTAGCAGTATTCGGTTTAAATATTGACAATTCTACTTAAAAAAGAAAAAAAGAACATTGAGAGATAGGCTGGAATTTAAAGTGAGTTTTTAATTATTGTACTCATAATGGCTTAGTAGCATTTTAGAGTAAATTTGATTATTGTAATTTCTAGTCAATGGTGGATTATGTTTCTCACTCTGGTGCCAGTTATGCAAAAACAGACAATACTGCAATTATCAGATTTTAGGGCTTTGTGCATTATTTTCAGGTGAAATGAAATATATATTGTTAAAAGGAACTTCCTAGGCTAAATTGTGTTTGATATGTATTATTTTACCATAAGAATTTAGGTGACTGTTTTAAGTCTTGGAACACTTATGAAACTTATATAGTATTACCCAAGATTTAAAGACAATTAAAAATTCTCCAATGTACATTAAGTCTTCATTAAATGTGCTATTTCACATTATACAGAATTAAAAGCATTTGATGTAGTCTGTAGTCTGTATTAGTTGTTGTTTTTTTAAAGTTTTATTTATTTATTTATTTATTTTTAGAGAGAGGAGAAGGGAGGGAGAAAGAGAGGGAGAGAAACAGCAATGTATGGTTGCCTCTCACATGGCCCTCACTGGGGACCTGGCCTGCAACCCAGGCATGTGCCCTGACTGGGAATCGAACCGGGACTCTCTGGTTCCCAGCCCACACTCAATCCACTGAGCTACGCCAGCCAGGGCTGTATTAGTTGTTTTTAAGTTTATATCTAACAAAATTGAATGCCATGATTAATGATTTTTAAATAATATTAACTGGACACAAAACTTACAATAGATTCACTCATTTTAAATGTGAAAATGCCAAATAATACATAAATTTAATATTTTTACTACATAAAAATATCAATGACAGCAATATGGAGAAGTATGAAGTAGTAAAAAATATCGGAATTGATTTCTTTTCTACATATGTCCTTTTTACAAAATCATGCTGAAGTTTAATTGACGTTGAGAAACTCTAGCTTCTGACAAAGGCATTTATTTTACTTATTATCATGGTAATGAATTAAAAATTTCATTTATAGAGTAAAAAGCACCAGCATGTCTAGATAAATGAAGAATTATTAAAATTATCTTTCCTTAGTATTTGGTCTTGTAACCATTCAATCAGTGTAATTTTTAGTTATTAACTACCTTCATTGTAAAACAGTTATCATCTTTTTAAATCCTTTTTATTTTCTGAAATGCAATTTTAGAGGGAAAAGGATAGATAGTGACTAAATTTGTGAAGACAAAGCTTATCTTTTCTCTTCCCAAAATAGTTTTGAAAACTGGAATAAAATAGTTTTTATAAAGTAATTTAACTATTTAAGATATTTAGTTCAAAGTAAACACACAGAACCTGTACTACTTTAATATAAATTTAGAATTTTAGAAAGAATTTAAACTTCATATAGTAATTAAAAACTAATAATTAAATTAGTTTTGAAATTATTATTTTTAAATTAAAATTATTATTTTAAAACCAAATTAACTAACCACATAATTAAAAACTAACCATTTGTGTTAGAAATAGTAAAGTCAATATAAATAGTATTTTCAATAATCTTTCACAGTATGTTCAATATTCCTTGAGAAAATTAAAATATTTTCTACCACAAAAGGTCAAAACTTAGTTGTTTCTTAAATTATCTTATCATAACTATTTTTAAATGACACAGAAAATATATCCCTAAACTTTGATCAGAATAGCTCTGAAATCTGGTCACAACCACAAATTAATAAAACAAGTGAAAGAAACTCAATGGAAATTTTCTCTTTCATTTTAAAAATACTTTTAAAATACCTTTTTACCATCACAAGACAAATAAATACTTAAGGAATGTGAAGATTCAAATATGACTAAATTGAATAGCAACTTTATTTATAATTTTTTCAAACTAGGAACAACTCAAATGTCCCTTAACTAAAAGGCTGAGCAAAGTAAAGCACACTATAAAATGGAATGCTACTTGAACATCCATAAGAGACACACTATTGAAACATGCAATGACATGGATGAATCCTACATGCATGTTTTTAAGTGAAAGAATATTGAAGATTTATGTCGTGTGACTCCATTTATATGACATTCTAGGAAAGGCAAGGTTAGAACGGAAAAGGGATCAGTCACTGCCAAAGGTTGGAGGGAGGGTGGAGTCATCAATCAGCACAGCAAGACAGTGCAGGGGACTTCAGGGCAACATACTCTTCTGCACAAAACTGAGCCCATGGCTCCCTGACTCTGCCTTTGTTAAAGCTGATAGAAGAATACACCACCACCAACTGTTTACCCTGTGTTAATATTTTAAAATTGACTAAGATATGGGGGGAAAAGAGAGTGTAGAGTATGACAAAAAGAACTGAATAAAACCTTTGTACTCTAGTTGGTAAATTTCTTTCAAACAGGGCTATGGTTTAGGAATTTTGAAACTACTTTATTTGTAAGTAGGGTAGAAAGCATATAAAAAGAGATTGACAGGTTTTTCACTGTTCGAAAAAGAAGTTACAAATAAGGAAAAGGGAAGAAGGCTATAGTGGGCACCGGGGTGCTGAATCTGCAGAGGAGGTGTCAATACAACGTCATGCATAGGTTATGAAAATATATATACTGGTAGAGAAATAAATGTAAGTAAATGTGAGTGTGTACATATGAGCCAATATGTACACACATATTTCTTAGCTGTGTCCACTATAGAGTTTAGAGGCAGTGACACTCTGACATCAATGACTGTACTAGTTCTCAAATCTCAGGTTCTGAATAAATACTGCAATACAAGTTTTCCAGAACTAGTACAAGAAAAATGTAAAAGGAGCCTGGAACCTTTTGTGTGGCTGGAAAGGTGCTAACAAACGAAAGGGGAGGTGGGCTGGCAAGGTCCTGCTGAACGGGCACAGGCATTCAATGGCAATTTCCTCTCCATAACGCTGAGAGAAAAGAGAACTCTCAATGTCCAGAGCGGCAGCAGCTTGAGTAGTACAATAAATAGCAATAGTTTGGATTATAATCCCCAAATAAGATAAACATCCACGAATCCATTACCAATTTAAATAAATACTGACAGAAGAAATAATGGGGAATATGTAATAACTTATTACACACAGATACATTTCAATGATTAAATACAGAAGGAATGAGGGATATAGAAAATCACTACCACTGGGTGCTAAGCATGTGGGTAAAATTTTAAGCAGAAACAGGATATTTGCATAGTCTCGAAGTATCTCCCTCAAAACATTCAGTAATTTCAAAGGGAAAAATATGGGAGAACCCTGGAAGACAGAAGTTCTAGCCAATATTAGTTAATATTACCAGTAATGATGTTGATTTTTTATACCCTCTAATATGGAACATTGAGAAGGACATATTATCTCTCTGTTATTCTCAATAATGCATAATCTCACTCTAATCTTGAAAAAAAAAAACAAATTTCAACCACAGATTGAGATACATTCTACAAAATATCCCAGCATTTATCTTCAAGGGTCAAGATAATAAAAGAGAAGACAGTCGTAGGTTGGAGATAGCCAAGAGGAAATGACAAAAAAATAACTGTATAATGGAATGGACAGATTGTTAAAATCCAAATAATTTCTGTACTTTATCGTTATAGTACCAACGTTAATTCTTTGGTTGTAGTAAATATTCTATTGTTATATGAAATGTTAACATAAGGGGAAACTGGATGAAGAGCTTACAGGAAATCTATATTTTTTTAAATAACTCCAAATTTAATAACTCTAAAAGTAGATCAAAATAAAAAGTTTAAAAGTGCTATTAATGCACATGCATGCATTTTTTGTCTGACATATTAACTATAATATAATGTTAAAAATATTTTGGATTCCACTTTTTGCTTATACTCTGCCACTTCTGAACAATGTTTTTAAAAGATCTAGCATAAAATGGAATAAGAAATGATATTTTTCCCACTGTAGTTACAATCTTTGTCAAAATTATATATTTCTGTGCTTCCACTTTTCTCTCTCGTTGATAATGTCATGAATAGAGAACATCTGAAGTCTAATATGTCAAATTCCCCAAATGCTTCATATTTAAAAAATTAAACATTGAGGATTGTGCTATTTTGACCTTCTCATTGTTCAAGATGCTGTTGATGACATTTGCATTCCAATGATTACATTATACAAGACACTTTTTTAAAAAATAGAAAATAAAAAGGTATCTCTAGTATTAATTGTAGCTGTTGCCAAATTGTCCTATGAAATCTCTTTTTTCCTATAATTTTGGGAAACCTGGAGCTTTAACTTGGTTATAAATATTAAAATATTTAGTAAACAGTTTTACTGAGCCCTTAGTGTTAATAGTTGGATCTTAGATGTACCTCAGATGTATATACCTCTATTCTTACACACATCATAGGCCATTTACTCATTACAATTTATGAAAATATTGGTGTAGCCTGGATACCATCTGCAGTATGCGCCAGAATATTTGGTGTCAAAATATTGGGTTGGCCAAAAAGTCTGTTACGTTTTTTCTGTACAATGGCTCTAGTAGTGCTTAGTTGTCTTCGACTTCATTTGAAACAATTTTGTTAGATTGTATTGTGACAGCTGTCATATCGGGGTACATTTTTAAAAATCTGATCAATATTAGTGAATTTTGGTACAGCCATTTTAATATTGAAGATGGAAGAAAATATGCAAAATTGTCAGCATATATATTACTTTATTACTTCAAGAAAGTTAAAAACACAACTGAATAGCAAAAAAAAAAAAAGATTTATGCTGTGGATGGAGAAGGTACTGTAACTGATCAAATGTGTCAAAAGTGTTTTGCAAAGTTTCTTGGTACTACTGACATTTTGGCCAAGTAATTCTTGGCTATGGGGCTGTCTTATGCATGGGAAGATGTTTAGCAGCACCCCTGGTTTCTATCCACTAGAAACTAATAGTGGGAAATAGCTGACATGGTCAAATATACAAACTGATAAAGTTATTGGTGAAAATAAAAAATGTGTCATTTATTTACCAGAAAAAACTAAACAGACTTTTTGGCTAACCCAATATTTGCTTAGTTATAGAGTTTATATTTTACCAACTCCCTATATATTTTTTTTAGAAAAAAGACACTTATAAATACTGACAAACACTATTTATTATAACAAACTCAGTTGAGATAAATCATATTTGAGGAAAAAAATTTGAAATGCCTAGGGCCCATTTTGTATCACACTGAATATTCGACAGTGGATCCTGGAATCAATCACAGTGAGAAGCAAAGTAAAATCTATTTTTTTTAATTTAGACTTTATATTTTTAAAACAGGTTTAGGCTCACAGAAAAATTGAGAGAGTGAAGCAGTTTCATATATGCCTTCTGCTCCACATGTGTATAGCCTCCCCCATTATCTATATTCCCCACCAGAGTGGTCCCATTTGTCACCAAGGATAACCTGTATTGACACATCATAATTACCAATAGTTCACCATTTACATTATAGTTCAGCCTTGTTGCGCATCCTATGGGTTTAGACAAATATATGCTATGTCCATCAATATAGTACCATACACAGTATTTTCACTGCCCCCAATGCCTCTGTGCTCTGCTTATTCATCCCTTCCTCCACCTAACACCTGGAAATCACTGATCTCCACAGTTTTTCCTTTTCCAGAATCTCATATAGTTGGATTTACACAGTATTTATCTATCATATTGGCTTCTTTCTCTTAATAATATGCATTTCAGTTTCCTCTGCCTTTTTATGGTTCAGCATCTTAATTCTTTATAGTGATGAACAATATTCTATTATTAGAATAATATTCCATAGTTTATTTACCCATTCATCTACTGGATGCTACCTTCATTGCTTCCAAGTTTCAGCATTTGTGAAAAGCTGCTATAAATACTCACGCTTAAGTTTTTGTGTGGGCATAAGTTTTCAATTCCTTTTGGAACTTATAGTCAGAGTATGTTTACTTAAAAAAATACTCTTAAACTGCCCTTCTTATCTTATTTAAACTATCACCGGTACTTAAAACAGTGTATCACTCCTCTAAAACGGAAGTACTTTGCTTAATTTCTAAGACACGCATGCCTGGCTGTCCTCTTCTGGGCTGAGTCTTCTCTTTAATCGTGGAGTGTCCTAGGGCGTAATACTTGAGCATCCTCTCCATCGACACTCTCACTCTGGTTTTACTCTCTAGATCCTTGTTGTGTATGAATTTTATATGCATATTCCAGAATTATGTAGAACAATATCCTTGAAAACTCCATTTGGAAGTTTAGTAAGCATAGCTAATATACATATTCCAAGCTGGACACCTCTACTTCCTGCACTCGAGATCTTCCGCGTTGTCACAATGCCAACTCCACCTAGGACACACTAAGGTTAATAACTTTGTCATCATTCTTGTCAACTCTTTTTCTCACCCCCCTATCCAATCCCTTATCAAATGAAATAGTTTTGCTTTCAAAATTATGCAGAATTCACAGTGTTCTCATTACCTCCACTGCTAACTCAGGTTTAAGTTTCTTTAACGCTCCACCTGGTTATTGCTATACCTCTTAGGTACTTATCCTGGTTTTGACCATGGTCCATCTCCCTTCTGTTGCCAAGAGTAGCAGCCAGTACGAACTTATAAAATATAAATCAGATCATGCTTAACCTCTTTCAAAACTCTGCATTTCTCTCCATCTCACTCAGAGTAAAACCCACCATCCTTGCAATAACTTCCACAGCACCAGAGGGTTAGCTCTCTGTTCTGATCATTGCTATCCTCACTCACATGCTGTTCCCTTCACCACTTTTACCTGCTTTGTGGTTCTCTTGACACCCCCCCACACACACTGCCACATGGGAATTCTACCCATGCTGGTCCCTCAGTTTGCTGCATAATTTTTCCCTTTACTTTCATCTAGTCTTTGTGTAGATACCATCTCTTTAGTAAGTGATTTTATAAAAATCATCTTAAAAATCATGCACCCTTTCACGAGCACATCTAATTCTCACTTTACTTCTCTCCATAGCAATTATCACCTTCTGATGTACTATACTAGTTAGTTAATTTTGTCTGTCTCTATTGAAAATATATGTTGCACAGATGATTTTCTGTTGAAAATATATGTGGTACAAATTGTTTTTCTTATTTGTCCTTTGCTGTATGCTCGCCCATAGTTCATTTCCTGGCATATTATAGGTGCTCAGTACTTATCTTTGTAATAAATAAATATTCTGATATTTGAGAAACGACATCTGATATTTTTCTCTTAGTTTTGAAAATTTTAAGAGAGCTTGTTTTACTTTATCCTTTTTGGAATATTTTTTTCTCATGGTGTAAATCTGGGTTTTGCTTAATACTTTTAAAAACTTTGTCATAACTCTTCATTAACAGTTACTAATTATGTCAAAGGATACGCCGGGTCAGGACGAGCAGGAGTGACCCGCAGCAGTGGGAGCAACCGAACACCACTGTCTTCCCAAGGGGAGCATCTCATCTCTGTTTTCAGCAGCCTTTCCTTTAAGGTGAATGGATCAGCCAGAATGAGTTTTGAATGGTTCAAATTAATGCCCTATAGTTCACAGGTTATCTTTCTAAAATAGGTTGCCATTTCAACTCTTTTCTCGATCCTGCATCATTTTTTAGGTCATTTCTGGCTTAAAATAGTTCATATACAAACAGGTTACCAAAACTAAGAAAATACTTATAACATTATTTCTTCAACTCCTATACTACCCATTTTCTAAAATTTGAAATTCTACCTATGTTTGCCTCTGCTTATTCCATACAGTTTGAAAATGTTTACCTGAGACTCTAAATGCTATAGCAGTGGTCTCAACAGGGAAGGAAACAAATTTGTCCCTAAGGGGACAAATCTACAATATCTGGTGTGCACTAATGTTGTGTATTGAGCTGAGGACAGGGATGATGCTAGATATCTTTTAATATATGAGACGGCTTTCCATAGCAAAGTACATCTGGTGCAAAATGTCAGTAGTTACGAGGTTGAAAAACCCTGTATGATAAGCTTCTAAAAAATGGAAAACCTCAAAAATAATTTCAACCATCATTCATTTTTAAAATATATGCCATTCAATAGCTTAAAAAGAATTCACTGAGCTAAAACATATCTATCTATAATGCTACACTGTTCTAAGTCAAATACTGTGGAAAGAACAGTACAGATTGTAATAGAAAAGTTCAGTAAAATCGTGTTCTTAGAAGGAATTCTATTTTGGTACATAGTCATTTCATATGATTTGTTAGATAAGAACTGTTTCAAAAGAATGAATTATTATTGCTCAAATATATTTACAATAAAGTAACTCTAGTTGAACATTGTGCTCTTTTAAAGCTTTTTAGACCTAGAATCCAAATTCCAATACTGTCATTAACGTGGAGCAAGTGAGATCCGGGGCATCTAGTTAACTGCTCTACAATCTCTCCTTCATGCACAACCAGCTGCAATGATCTTGTTATCGATTCTTTAAAGAGTTTGGCAAGACCTATACCTTAGATATACTATTGAATTCATCCATTTATGAAACATTAAATTAAAAACATTTTTTTCTATTCCCTTTTCCATCGCTTTCCATATCCTTTTCTCTCGCAGCAATTTAATCATATTTCTTTTACAGTTTTCATGGAACTGAGGTAAATAAAACAGAATAAATCACAATTATTGACAATATTCTAGCCCATATATGAAGGATTTCTGAAAATATTCAATTATGAGTATTGTGTTTGTATTACTTGTTGTACATTTAGAGGCCAAGTCAATAATTAGAAATTGCTTTTTTCTTGCCATTACAGTGGCCTGTTATATTTGCTGTACTTTAAGGGAGACAATAGATATATACATTCTTCACTCTCTGGCATTGAATCTCATTAAAGAGAGAAAAATTAAAAAATATCAAGACTAAAATGTTAACTGTTTTTTCTGATAAAAGTTAGGTTAGGGATGTGGTATTTTCTTGCAAGCAAGTGACCTTGCTAATGCTCCGTTCACTTTTGTAATAAAGTAACTTCAGTTGAACATTGTTCTCTTTTAAAGCTTTTTAGACCTAGAATCCAAATTCCAAAAATATCATTAACATGGAGCAAGTCAGATCCTGAGCATCTGACCCCTCTAACATTGAACCCCACTCCACAAGTCAGACCTTATGCTCTGTAACTAATGTGAATATTCACAACTTATATACAACTAACTTAGTTTATGAAATTCTTGTATATACACATTAGCAAATATGCTTTTTACAATTTTTTCAACTTCCGTGGATTTTAAGTGATAAGTAGTAATTGTGCATGTCTCTGGATGGTATGACAATAATAACATTTGCTAAATAAATATAATAAAAACTTGCAAGATGATCTATTCCATGCTTTGAGAATATTAAGATGATAAGGAGTTCGGTTTTTATCCTAGAAAAACATAACATTTCCAAAAAAGATTTTATTTATTTATTTTTAGAGAGAGGGGAAGGAGGGAGAAAGAGAAGGAAAAACATCAATGTGTGGTTGCCTCTCGCATACCTCCTACTGGGGACCTGGCCCACAACCGAGGCATGGGCCATGACTTTGGGATCCAACTGGCGACCCTTTGGTTTGCAGGCTGGCACTGAATCCACTGAGTTACACCAGCCAGGGTTAGGAAAAACTTAACATTAAAGAGGTAGCCATAGAGATAAACCTTTTAAAACAAAGTAACAGAGAATGTGTTAAAAGATATGATAAAGTTATAACTAAAATGTAGAATCTATACATGGGAAAAAAGGATAATTCTGTTAGCGGAGATTCAGTGAAAAGCTAGGTAATAAACAGATTTTAGCTAAGCCAATACCAATCTCAGAGGCAGAGAGATGGCCCAATGACTGTCTAGCTGAGGGGAGACTATAAGCCATTTCCAGGCTCAACTAATGCAGCACCTGTGTGGGAAATATTTACTCATCAATGGGTATCTAACTTTCTATCTATGTTTTAGACTACTTTCTTTCACTGTCTTGACCTTAACCAGTTTAGATGTGTTCCTTGCAAATTCCATATTTTTTTGCCTCTTCAAATTTTAGCATTCATCTTTCTCTCTGCTTATTTGTAAATATTTTGATTTTTTAGGAACTATATTTAGTGCCATTCTTGGAAATTTCACAGCAGATGATAAAGTTTTAGGTGACACTATTACAACTGACATTTTATGCATTTAAAAATTCATGTCATGAAACATTTCTTTTAATCTTTATAACATTTCATGAAGTAAGCAATTATTTTCTGCACATTTAGAAACATGCAAATGAGACTCAAAATTGAAGCAAATTATTTTGTGAGGTAACTCAAAAATTGCAGCGACCAGATTTAAACTCTAAATCTCTAGCACAAAAAAAAGCAAACTTACATTAAAACAAAACTCCATCAGTGCAGTGACATTTGTCCAATTTATTAGCTCCTTAATCTCCTGCTGTTATTAACTCACCAAAATTTAAATAGAAAGTCAAGTTTTTTCAAGTTCAATATAGGAGCACTTTTGTCATTTAAGGGAAAAGTGTGAGTGCAAACCAACTGAATTATAAATCTATTTTTCTGGAAATTAAAAATAATCTTAATCCCTGAATTTAAGATTGGCATGCTGAAATGAATATTACCTGTTCAGAATGTTATGGCTTCATGTGACAAGGCAATATTTGCATGCTCAATGCCAAGAGCAATACATATTTTAGGACAGCAGAATTGTCACTGTTTTAAACCCAGAAATACCCATATATATAATTTGTTCATAATTTTCATTCATTAACTTATAATATTATATAAATGCATTATTAAACAGAAGCACACAGTGACACATTTGAAGTGTGGGAGGTGGGGATGGCTGGGGTGGGGGGTGTTGAGGAGGAAAATGGAGACAACTGTACTTGAATAACAATAAAAAAACTCTACAAAAAAGTCCTCTACCCTCTGTTCCAAGTGCAGCATAGTGTCAGACATGTAGTATCTTCAATAAATTTTTGTTGATGAATAAAAAGAAATACTATTACTAAATGATGTTCTTTATTTAAAGCCAATCTTTTCCTCTTCTAACCACCAACATCCACCATTCCTTATAGATTTTACATGTGGAAAACAAAAATTAAGTTTATTGTTAATATTATATAAATTTAAGAGGAATGAATCGCACTTTGTTCCTCAATTAAACCTTTATTGTTTAGTTGACTTAAATAGGTATTTTACATACAGTACTTAAAGATATTTTTGAAAGCAATTTATCTGCAAATTAATATATTAGTAAACAATAGCATGAAAACCAAGTAGACTGAGTGTTAATTTACTTTTAAGGTTGCCCTTTCTGGAATGGGTGGGGCCCTGGGGTAAAAGATAGAGTCTAAAAACTCTTCAGGCAGAAATTGCCTATGCCATCCCCATCAAAGTGCGTGACTGCTGTGGATAACGACAAGAAGCATTCAGGGTGAACTGAAATCAGGGACCAGGCCAACATTCCAATAAAAGCATCGGTCTTACAGGTTTGGCCTTAAAATATGAAACCCACGTAAGTAATATTAAGATATAAACTGGAGATTCAAAAAAGTTGGAAAGATTTTAAAATAGAAGGTAGAAGATAGATCCCAGAGAGACCTAGTTGCTAGAGGAAATTTTCAAGAACCTTCTGACGTAATGTATTGATATAAGGGAACAGGTTGTTATGATAAACATAAATGAAATATTTGCTTCCATTGTTCATTAGTGGTAGGTTTAGAAGGTAGGTTTTTCTTTTCAAAACCTGTCCTATAAAAGGCTTGCAAGCACTTTTTAAGTTTAGTGCATGATAGAATGTACATTTTAGGAAATATTAATTTCCATTAAAAAGTACAAAATATCTGTTAAAATTTTAAGTGTCAAAAATTACTCATTCATTTAAAAAATATTGGTTGTACATCTACTATGCACCAGGCACTGCACGTGGTCTGTTTTTCATAGACTCTAGATAGGAAATCAGGGTGGAGGTAATTCCTGATGTTCTCAGGTTGGTTCTAAAGGCATCTCCAAGTCCTTATGGACAAGGACCCTCAGAAGAAATGTCGTTGTTGTAGTGAGGTAGGGTCAGATGACAGACGGGGTCATTGTCTAATTTGGTGGATGTCAAAGAAGGGAGGGATGTGTGGTAATGGTGAGTTTTAAATTGGAAGAAACTTGCTATAAATATGATACTTTTTTTTTGGTAGAGAAATGCAAAGATTTTACCAGGAGTTTAATGAGATAAAGCAAAAAAAAATAATAATAAAATTGTTAAGTACAGAAGAATTCTCATTTCCTGTGAGTATGAACTCATTTGGCTGAATAAATGCTATATGCCACAAGTATTGCTAAATGAATTGTTTCTGACAAGACCCTGTCATGATTCACTGTCAATAATCCCTGGTCTTATAATGTTTAACTTATCTGTCCTTTCACTAGAGTTTTAGAAGGAAGCCATCTAAGCTTTGTGTATATTTTCCCACAGACATATGGTAGCCAGGCAGGGAGAAAGCAACTAAGCAGAGAAGTACCAAACGCCCATGGACTAGCGGGAATATGGCCATTACTCAAGGAGTGCACGGCTCTGTGCAAATAGAGCTCTTACTTTAAGAAGGAGGAAAGACTCTAGCTAGCAAAAGGACTTAAAACCCGCCATATGATCACATGGTCATACTAGAAGAAAATGTTTTCATTCATAGAGTTTTACAGGCTGCGGACTGGTCTTGATGATAACACAGAACTAAAGGGTTTGGTAGATATTTTTGCAGGCATAGGCAACAAGTATATAGTTAAGAATCTCCATATAATTTTCAGTACAATGTAAATATTAGCCCAAATGTGGAGTTTAGACAGAATTTTGATATATTATGATTGATTACTATGAAACTATTTAAAGCCTATATAATTACATTTATGGTAAGAAAATATAATTATAAGTAATTACTGTATACTGTTAAGTAAAATAAATGATTTAAAATAATATGTAAATATTACATATGTATATATATAGAATGTACAAATATACATCTATAATGTTAAGTACCAAAACTGAAAAATATTATCTCAAAATGTATGGAGGTGTTATAAATATTGAGTTGTATATTATTTTTCTATACCATATTTGTAATTTACCTGCTGTGACTGTTATTGCTTATGTCATATAATGTCAATAAGTTAAAGATTTTATTTCTTAAAGTAAGAACAATAATATGAACAAAGTTCTGTCTTGACAAACCTCTTTTTATTTGTATACAATACATGCCTTAAAGCAGAGTGCTTTGTATTTTACACTTAAATATTAAATTCAGCCACCATTATGGACTTATCTTGAAAAAAGCTTGCATAGTATGATAGTAGAATAGAGTAACTCTACTCTACTCATAGTAGAGTAACTGAGATTTAAATTCAGACATCATGCCTTTTTTTTAATGAAAGAGACAATTTTTAAGAGCCAAATAGTTACTTCAAACTTTAGTGTAATCCACTTCATCAATAGTTTCCAATTCAGCAGTATCTCCTTCATTTGGAAATTTAGAACTTAGACCACAGCATTCAAGGTAGCAATTTAAGCAAATTATCACAGAAAAACAAGTTGCCAGACTCCATCGAGCTATTAAACCAGATACACTGGGTGTGGAGCCCAGTGATTTGTGTTTGAACAAGCCCTGAGAGAGATTCTGAAGGATGGTAAAGTGTGAGAGCCACAACCTGCCATGCCTCTGATCGGTCGTGTGTTTGGTTACGGACCATCACAACAAAGCGAGTATCGAAATCAAATGAGCCGTGATCTTTTTGCTGGTGGAAGGTCTTGCCTTTACTTTGTAAAAAACACAACCTCTGCACAATGAAGCCAAGCACCATAAAACAAGGTATGCCTGTGCACAGATAGGAGTTTCTGCGGCTTCCACCTGTCTGAATTTGTGAAGGGTAGCACATAGTGATAATTTACTTCAGATGCTACCTTGAACGCTCTGGTCTAAACATTTTTTTCTTTCTCCAAATATCTTCCCAGTTAAATATTTCTTAATATTTCAACTGCTAAATAATCTTTGGACAGAGAGGTTATTAATTTAAAAAAGGTTTTATTTTTAAGAAATATTCTTTTTTGTGTGGAAGCAGATAAGTGGGAGGATTCAAATGAGTAAGAAATATTAATATGCATTACATAAATTCAAGAGTGCAGAAGAAACATCAAAACTACAAGTAGATATGCAGAGAGAACAACTAAGAGTAAATAATACAAATGCCATTTATAAAATGCAAATTCTAGAGACCTGATAAGGTCATCCTATAGAAGTGTCAGTGATTTGTGAATTGAAAACAAGGCCTAGGGCTCTGTTAAGGCTCTCTGGTTAAGCTCACCTCAAATCCTTTTGGGAAATTGGCAGACCCAAGTAATGAATAAATAAATAAAATTTAAATACTGAGTTAAGCTAATCAGGTCAACAGAAAAGCCAGAAACTAAAGCAAACTTCAGAAAATGGCAAAGTGATGTTTGTAAAAGGCAGCAAGTGGCTGGAGTTTGTCTCACTGGGGAGACCACACGCCGCGATATCATGGTGTCCTCCCTTAGTACCACCTGGATTCTCGTCGATGGCTGTAAATATGAAACGCATCTTAAAACTGAACATTTTGGTGGGCAGCTCAATTCTTTTTGACTAATCAGTATGTTTCTAGGAGTTTCCCTGATAATTCCTTTGAGCTGCAATTAAAACATTCAGTTTACAGAATACCATAGAAGTTTCTTGACCTGTGGCATCCATTATGCTTTAGAGTACAACCCTTGAAGGATTTTTCCCACTCCGCTTTCTAAGACTGATCAGAAAATAATGTAATTTAACAATCGCTGGGTGAAAACTTCCACAAACCACAGCTCTCATACATATACTCCCATGTACTTCAAGCAAATTTTAAATTTTAGTCATTCTGAATGTATTGTGATTTTCTACAGAAAACTGAGTCTGGTCTGTAGCTCAGTTCATTGAGTATTCAGTTAATGAAGCAATAGTCATAATTTTAATCTCCTCTTCGACAGTTTTTCAGGTATTTTTCACCTTCGGAAGCTGACTCACATATTGTATACTATTATTTCTTATAAGAGAGTAAGAGAATGAGAGAGATCAAAGAATCACTTATAAAACCAAATCAAAGTGCATATTCTACTATAGAGGGCCATTAAACACAGTGGAGCAGAGCCCTTCCTCTGAACATTTTCAGATATTTGTGGCCACTCTGATAGGGGACATGAGAGTTGGAAAATTTTAGTTTAAGATAAGTAGTTATAAAGCCTAGCAAGTAATGCATATGTTAAAGCTTTTGTTTCAGATCCTACAGATAAGGCCCATCTTGACTTCTGGGAAAACAGCAGACCTCCTGGGGCACTGCTAAAGATTACTGCCTGCAGACAAGTGGAGGCTTCTGGACCATTGTGTTTCGGGGAGCAGATGACCACCCACCCCCAGGATGGGAAAATTGCAGTTTCTTTTACCTAATCCTCCCTGAATTTCAAAACCCCTCACCGCACCTTATTTATTCCCTGTTATACAAAGTCTGGCCTGGAAAGAAAAGACAATATGGTTTGTTAGGGTATGAACCCACCATCTTCTCAGATCCTCAACTATCTGAATAAAGCACCCATAAGGATTCAATAGCTGTCTCTGCTTATTGGGTTTGGTAGTGACAGGCAGCCCCAATACCAGTGTCTTTTCCGGTTTCAACTCTGCTAGTCAGGTCCACGTGACAATCCCTCTTTACACCTTATCACCACCGCAACTTCCAGGTACTCCCTCAGGGCTATGCCTCTTGTGCTTCCTTGGTCAAATACCTTGTTCCCTCTGTAGTGATGGTGCTGTTTATTTGAAAATCACTGGCATAGATATTAATTTTGACAACATCTGCTCCTAACTGCTCCTAATATCAGCATCAAAAGATACTAGAGAGTAAACGATCTTAATATACAAGTGTGCTTCCTGATTGCAGAAACAAAAAAGTTTATATGCTGTTGTCATTTTCACCATTCAGCCATCATCGCTTTTAGTTTACATTTTGGCATTTGGAATATAGAAACAACAGCTGGTGTTAATCATAAAGATCTTAGAAAAGAAGCTATAGGCTTGTGCTGTGGAGGTCAAGTAAGCAAAAAATAGTTGACCCCAGTTTCCTTTTGGCTGGGAGAGTTAAGTACATCTGTCTACACTCTCTTTCTCTTATGCCCCCAGACTCAAGCCATCGGCGAATCCTGTTGATTCAAACTTGCATTAAAATTAAATACAAAATGGAGACTAGACTTAAAAATCTCCTGAGCAGACAAAACTAATTAAGCCACAAAAACAACACCTAATTGAACTTATTTTGCCAAACAACCAAAACTTGGTTCACTTCTAGTAAATGGCACTAGAGGTCATAAATGAAATATAAGCTGTTCCTCAAATTGGCATGAGGTAACCATGTTTAACGAAAGTCTTATCACTAGGGTGACTCTGATGCTACAACCAGTAGTCGTGACAGCCTTGGCATTTTCACTGTATAAGCCTTCCTATAACAGTATACCTCTGAGCCTCATTCCGTTATTGTCTTGAGATCCCTCAGTTCAATTGTTTTTATGTGCACTGTAAACTCTTACTAATTACTATTTTAGTGATCTGGTAGATTTAATTTTGCTCTTTCGGGATTGTTGACACTTATTAATCAGCAGTTCATAATCAGTCACTTCACATCATTTTCTCCAGAACCATCCTGCTAGGAGGATGATTTCACTTCAATTTTGTCAATATTTTCAATAAACAACTTCTGTTACAATTTACTCTCACAGCAATAATGATCCTTTAAAAATGTTAATTCATGCTCAGAATTCTCTAATTGATTCTCATCTTTGTCAGAGTAAAACCTCAAGTGTAAATATGGCTTTAAGGACCTCTATGATCTTTCCCACAATACCCCCCCACCCCAACTAATTGAATTCCACTCTACCTCATTCACTCAGCTTCTTTCCAGAGAAGCATCTCTCATGGACACAGGAACATTTGTCTTCATCAGCCTCTTTCTAAATTAAAAAAAATATTAAAAATGTTATTTTATGACCTTATTGATAAAAACATGATACCATTACATATTTTTTATCAATTTTTTTCTTCTAAAAATAAAATAAAATGTAAAACATTGGAGGGTCTCTGTAAAGTACCCTGAGCTCTGGCCACTCTGTGGGCCTGGTTTCTCATGCTTTCTGAATAATATACTTTATACTTGATAAGGGACATCTGGAATTCGATGCCTCCAAATAGCCACAGGTGTGTTGTAAGGAATAATTATATTTCTTAAAATGGAATTTTTAGGATGATCCATCAGGTGCAATCATGCCATGGAGAGGTCTAGGTAAGTGAAAGAGATTTATTATAGTCAAAGTCCTGGGAGAGGGAGGCACAGCACAGCACACAGGGGACCACTCGGCAGGGGCTCCAGCGGAGTGAGAAGAGAATGAAGACCCGTGGGCAAGTGCCTTTATTGAGGGTCAGGGTGGGGTAAACAATGTGAACCAATGAGGGGATTTCCTCGGTGCATTTGAATGTCATGCAGTCACAGGCAAGGGAGAAAAGGAAGAGGAGTTTGTGGCAAGGGCAAGCCTTATCACACTTTTGCACCCAGTTACCTGGGCACGGTGTTCTCGGACTGTTCCTGAGGGATGCTGAAGCATCAGGAAATAGGAAGTTTTAAAAAGTCACAATACACCAGATTTGTTTCTCCAGGTCCCATCTATCAAAGGCCTTTTAAACCTTACTATGAAAAATGTCCCAAGCTCCAGCATTTTTATCTTTCTCACTTGTCTTTTTTTTCCTACATTGCCTTTTTTAAAGAGCTGACATATTTTATTAGCTTGCTTATTTTGTTTACTCAATTGTCTCTCTAAACAAAAATGAGTGCGATATGAGAAAAGGAATGCTTCGTGTTTTGTGCATTGCTGTTTTTCAAACTCTACAAGTGTAGCTTCAAATAAATCTAGCATGTAATAAATGATCGAAAAATAAATCATTTACTAAAATTTTAAGCAGCTGGAAAAGAATAAGGTAGTTTCTTACAAAACTAAACAAGTGCTCACCATACTACCTAGTAATTATACTCTCAGACATTTTTGTGAATAAAATTATGAAAATAATTTTCAGAATAATTTTCATAATTTTATTCATGCTAGTGTTTAGAAACACGATTGTTTTGTACATTAATACTTATCCTGCAACTTTGCTGAACTAATTTGTAACTTCTAATAGTTTTTATGGATTTTAAGGAATATCTATATATGAGAGCATTGCGTCTACAAAGAGAAATAATTTCTTCCTTTCCAAAGTAGAAGAATTTTATTTGTTTTTTCTTTTTATTTTTCTTGTCTAATTGCCCTGCCTAGAACACCCAGTTGAATTAAAGTAGCAAGAGAGGAGGTTTTTGTCCTCTTTCTAATCTTAAAGATTAAATCTTTCATACTTAGCCATAGGGTTTTCATAAATGCCTTATGTCATAATGAGGAAGTTCCCTGCTATCTCTAGTTTGTTGATTTTTTAAAAATTTAATGGGATAGATTTTGTCAATGTTTTTTCTGGGTCTATTTAACTATGCTAATTATTTTCATGTATTAAACCAACCTTCAATTTCTGGGGTAAGTTCTACTTTGTCATATTGTATAATCCTTTTGATACATTGCTAGATCTGGTTTATTAGTATTGTATTGGGAATTTTTGTTTCTAAATGATATTGATCTGTAGATTTTCTTTCTTTTTTTAAAAATTATTTTCTTACATTTTTATCTGGTTTTGATGTTAGTGTTCACATGAATCTCATAGAATCCATGGGTAAAACTTACTATAAAAAAATGTCCCCCTTCTACTTTTTTGAAAAAAATTTAAGATTATTTATTTATTTATTTATTTACTGTTCAAGTACAGTTGTCTCCATTTTCCTGCCACCACTTTCCCCCACCTCACCCACCCCCACCTCCCACCCTAAATCCTACCCCTTTTGACTTTGTCCATGGGTCCTTTATACATGTTCCTTGATGACCCTTCCCCTTGTTTTCCTTGTTACCCCCATCCCTCCTGGCTACTGTCAGTTTGTTCTTTTTTCAATGTCTCTCATTATATTTTGCTCACTTGTTTGTTTTGTTGATTAGATTTCACTTGTAGATGAGATCATATGTTATTTGTCTTTTATTGCCTGGCTTATTTCACTTAGCATAATGCTGTCCAGTTCCATCCATGCTGTTGCAAAGTCAGGGCATGTATTTAGGCTGAGGATTGATCCCTCATCTGGGTGCTTACAGGAGACAACTGATCAATGTTTCTCTCTCACATTGATGTTTATCTCTCTCTCTCTTTTTCTCTCCCATCAATTAACATACCCTCAGGTGAGGATTAAATAAGTATGTAGATTTTTAACATAACTGCTGGGGAAAACAATTTCCCACTAAATTTTACATGGTATTTGTGTTCGTAAAGTCACTTTATCTCATATAGGGACTGTGTCACAGCCTATCAAGGCCTGGCAGGTCCAGTCTAGATTAGAAGAGACAGAAGAAAATGCATGGAGCTGTGGGGATGCTTGACATGCCTTTAGTCATGGGTGTGTGAGCCATGCATGCTGCAAGCTGCATGTCTTTCTGCATGTATCTGCAAGTCTCTGCATGTTACCTGTCCCCTCCACATGGCATGCAGTATGGCCCTTGCTCCCCAGCATGGCACATGCCATGGCACCCAGGAGGGACTCCCTATTGCTTAAGTACTAGAGGCAAACAAACCTGGCTTCAAGCCAGAAAATTATATAACATAGCATAACTCTGTGGATGAAAGCCCACTTCTTGTTATAGGAATAGTTTATTGGACCCAGTCTCAAGGGTATAAGAATACTACTTATTAGGCCCATTCAAGGTTATGGGAACACTGCTTCCCTTAGTTACCCAGACACCTGGGTGAGAAAGCCAGACTACCTCCATTTATCCTACAGGGAGAAAAAATAAAGACATAAAAACACTTTTATCACACTTAGTTATTACAATATTATTGTCTGTATTCCCTATGCTGTACTTTACATCCCTGTGTCAGTATGGTGCCAGATGGGTACTGGAAATATCAAGGGGAACATTTTGTAAAGTATATGGCTGTCTAACCACTATACTGTACACCTGAAACTAATACAAAATAATAGGGAATGCAAACTGTAATTGAAAAATAAAATTTAAATTAAAAAAAGAAACATCCCAAAAAAGACAGTTCGAGAGTCTAACTTTATGCAAAGGTAATTAAATTTCAATTAGTGTATAATAAATGATATCCTTTTGCAAAATAAAAAAAAAACACACTTGTATCAAAGGACACATGGATTTCAAACACACACACAAGAGAAGAGAGGCTATTCATCAGACTCATAATGTGAAAAAATAAAATATTATTAAAGGATAACTAAATACTTTGCATGTTGTAATTCAAGAGAAAGAATGATGAAAGTAATATCAGATTGCTCTTTTTTAGAAGGGGTATCATAATATCATTAAAAAATTCTACTCTTCAAGTTTTCAGGAATTACTGTAGAGGACACAAGGACAGAACTAAGGGGGAGGAGGGAGGCTGGGAGTGTGGGATGGGAGGGGAAGGGAGGGGGAGGGGAGAGGCTGCAAATAACTGTAATTAAACAAAAAAATTAATTAATAAAAAAATTCTACTCTTCAGTGCATATTTCCAAAGACAATACTTTGTTCTCTTTGATAAATAATAATGATTTATCTTTTATAAATGAACCATGCAAGCATTCTATGCTCTTTCTTCATTTTTAATGTGTCAGAATGCTGAAATCTATAACAGAATTCTGGAGACAATAACAAACTTCCAGAAGCTGAGTTCTCAAATTGCATGGGAGGTACCTAATGTTTTAAAATAAATACTGAACAAATTTGAAGGTAGTGGAATTAAAGTGTTTTACTGCTCCCAATAGAGAATAAATATGGCTTCTCATTATCACAAACCTCAAAATGTGATTTTCTTGAAAGATTTTTTTATAGAGAAGTAAGTAATGAATGAGAAGAACATTTCTCCCAATATCATATATTTTTATTTAATTCAGGGCATATGCTGCCAAAATTGATGACAAAAAAAGTGGTAATTACTCAACATTGTAGACTGGGTAAAAATTTCTGAGCAGTAGATTGATTACACTCATAGACATTAATTTTTTAGGACTAAAAACTAAAATTTTTAAGGATAAAAATTTATTAGATTATTTCACTGTGATGTGTTTTATTTTTAAAATACCCGCACAAAAGGCTTAGTCATTGTGAATTATAGAATGCAGGATATTAAATGATATTAAATCATTAAATGATAATAAATCGGATATAAGATTCAAAAGTACTATTTTACCGGTTCACCCCTAGTCCTTATCTATATTCTAAAACAGATGCTTTAATTTTAGTGTCAAACATGAATGTATATAATCAAATCACACTTTATTTAATTGTTTCCTAATAAAAGTTATTAGTTTCTTAAATAAAAACATATTGTTAAGATGGGAATTGTAGTAATTATATAATTAAAATAGAAAATACTGCTTAGAACCTAGTAAGTTTTATGCTATGCCCTTAGGTAATATTGTGGTGACCAGCTTATTAAAATGGGAGTAGCAAAGTAGAAAAATAAAAGCGTGGATAAAATAAAATAAAAATAATGCATAGTATTAGTAAGTGTACAATTGGACTTTTAATTGTTATCTTAAGTGTATAACCATACAAACCCCATCATATATATTTTATATTCATACTAGACAAAATATACTATAAGTAATACTTTATTTCATCCTGGTTTATTTTTCTATTAATGTCATTTAATAACAGGATGAAAAACTGTGACACTGTGACTTATAATACATATTGTGTTCTTTTATATTTCTTACAAAATTTTATTATACATAGACATACATTTATCTCTCTATATATGTATACATATGAGTACATATATAATTTTCAGCATTGCTCTAATGAGGCATAATAGTAGAAACCTGATGTGTTTGCTTTACCAATTTCTATGGCCTTTCTGGTAATAATACTGTGGTTCTCTCTCATTTTCACTGACAACAGACTGCATGGAGCTTGAAATACTCCCCATCTCCAAACATGCAACCTATCCAGATGTGGCTAGCCAGTGTATTTCATTATTCTGGCTCTGGTGATTAGGTCGGGTGTAACTGTGTAATCCAGTCTAAACCAAATCAGACTCTATCCCCAAAATTGTGCTGGAACGAGCCTCTTTCTCCAATAAATGATAAGCCTGGAGCTTCTTTTGGCTATTTTTGCCAGCATAAATGGAATGGTGTCATCCCTGAGAGAGAAGCCTCAGAACAAAAAGCAATCCTGGGACTGAGGCATTTATTTCTCTCCTGCTTGGCGATCTGGATCCAGACATATTTATAGCCAGACTGTTTCTTGATCTTTCTGATTAAATAAACTAATGTTACTTTTGGGCCCTGGCTGGTGTAGCTCAGTGGACTGAGCACGGGCTGGGAACCAAAGGGATCCGGTTCGATTCCCAGTCAGGGCACATGCCTGGGTTGTAGGCCAGGTCCCCAGTGAGGGCCATGTGAGAGGCAACCATACATTGCTGTTTCTCTCCCTCTCTTTCTCCCTCCCTTCTCCTCTCTCTAAAAATAAATAAAATCTTAAAAAAAATAAAATAAACTAATGTTACTTTTGTTTAAGCCAGTTTGAGTTAATGTTCTGTCCAAAAGCAGAAAAATGTCTAGAACAACATTCCATAAATACTTAACTATTTTGGCCTACCAAATATGCTTGTAGCTTCTTCATGTTTTAAATAAAACACAGTATGTATGTAAGATATAAAATAGATAAATCTGAAATATATAATTTCTATAAATTAACCTAAAAAAGAGAAACAATTTAAATATATTTTATATAAATATTTAATAAAATATATTAAAAGTATATATATATTTTTATTGTTTCAACTTTAATTGTTCAGTGACATATTCATTGGGGGAGGGGTAAGGAGGTTAACCAATACAAATATTAAACACCTTACAGATCCTGATTTCTCATCTATTTAATGAAGTTTGGGGGTCTACTATTTATCACTTTTCTTTTATCTCTGAAATAAGATCTCATTTAAGGCAAAATCTCATGATTGGCTTGATTTCCATGTTTTCTTCACACGTGTTGGTCAGCGTAGACATTGGAATAAGAAAAATATTACCTAGGATAAGGGATTAATGAACAACAAATACTAAAAAGCATGGGGCAAAGGAATATGAGGTTGTAGTGAACAAAAACAGTGGTGAAGTGACCACAGTATCAAAACTATGAGTCAAAGTCAACCCGTCTTTTAGAAACAAGCTTTATCTTGCTCACTATGTCTTTTTTTTTTAAAGATTTTATTTATTTATTTTTTTTTTAGAGAGAGGGGAAGGGAGGGAGAAAGAGAGGGAGAGAAACAGCAATGTATGGTTGCCTCTCACATGGCCCTCACGGGGACCTGGCCCACAACCCAGGCATGTGCCCTGACTGGGAATCGAACCGGGACCGCTTGGTTCCCAGCCCGCGCTCAATCCACTGAGCTACACCAGCCAGGTCACTATGTCTTGTTAAGGCAAAGCATGATGCCTACTATATGCAAAATGCTAGTTCATTTTGATTAAAGCCAAAAAAATTAAAAGCAATGAATTAAGGAAGTAAGGAAGGGTATAGTAAAGGTCACAACTGGTGGCATGTGAATATTATTCTTTCAAGATGTATATTTTTCTCAGAAATCCCAATATATCAAAAATTTGCATCTGAAGCCCTTTATTCAGAACCTATACTTAGTAGTTCAGAATATCTCCACTTATCCCTTGGTCATATTCCTTTTTTAATTTATAAATTCGTGGATATAACTCGACCCTGTATATATTTTAGTTACTGACATTTTAGTATCAATAGTTTAGCAATCATCAGATTTTACCAGGAAAGTATTTTTATCAATAACATATATGTATATTTAGACATTATACTATTACAATATAAAAACAACCTGAGATATTACTGCATTAATGTATTTTCAGTAGTAATGTATATCATTAATGTAATAAATAGTAGGTAAAAATAGATTTGTGCAGAATCAGATTCAAGGCTGGTAATGAATTTTGTCTTTATAATGTTCTCTAAAGTGACACATTTTCTTTAGCATGAAAATTCATTATAATATCAAGTAGTATATTTTTATCTTAATATTTAGTAAATATTAGGTTAGTATTATTAATACACAGCCATGATTTAATAAAATGTCTAAAGTCATTTCAAAAATTATATGGAACTTAAAATAGAATTTATAGATCACTTAAAACTCAATCACCATGTTTTACAAAAGAGAAAACAAATATAAAAATGATAATAGTTTAATAACACACAACTAAACCATGATAAAAACATACTACTATTTTGACCTTTAATCTTCAACTTTTTCCATTAAACCATTTTATATTAGGATGAGCCAGGTCGCGTGACTAATACACTCAAGCACAACTTCCTGTTTAAACAGGAAAAATGCTAATGTTCTTATTTAATCAGTGGCTCTCATATACTTTTAACTCAATTCCTAAAACATTGGGCCAGAAATGGCATACACCGATTTTGTTTACATTCCATTGATGAGACTTGAACTTGGACACACCAAGAAGGAGTATAGTTTGTGTGTGACCAGGAGTAATATAATTATTTAAAATTTTTATTTATTTATTTGCTTAAAGTTTCAGGTTAAAAAATCTTTCTTTTTTGTTTTGTATGATCTTTAAAATGTCCTGCCTTCTATAACTTAATATCCTACTTTGTTATTATGCCCATATTTTGCCACTGGAAAGGAGAGTTGTATGAACCATTTCTTTTAAAAAAATGCTTTAGTCAAATCTTAAAATGGTTCTTTCATTAGGCATTTATATGTGTATCTCTATAACTTTTGTTTTATGTATAATTAAATTTTCTTGGATGTAGTAGTTCAGTGTTTATTACTTAGCCATCTTATAATTAAGATGACCCCAAGAGAATAAGATATCTATCATTTTTGGCTTTGCTATTATTATTTAGAGTTGAGGTAAAATTTCCTCAAAGGTATTGAAGGTACCAAAAACTTCAGTTCCTAGTCTATTTACTGCATAGCCTTTATTATTTGGCAATATATCTCTGGAGCCTAGCACATATTTAGAATATTTAAATTTTGGTAAATTATTACATGAACACATAAAGGGACTGTCTTTCTAGGAATCTTATCTTCCAATGTGTGTAAAAATAAATGTTGTAAAAATTAAAACAATAAGGGATCCCTCCATCCTGCCCTGGGTTATTCCATTACCATATTGACTCATAGCTTCAGTCATTATACTTGATTGGATCAGTGTAAATGTGACAGAGGCAGAGAAGGAAAAAGTGCTTTTGCGCTGAGGCAGGTTCAATCATGTGGCTACTGGGAACACAGCACCCACCTACTTACTATGTGAATGAACCAGGAGGCCTTTGGGAGATGAGAAACACTAGCTGAGTCACACTCATCCCCCAGGTTACATTGAATCTGCTGACAGATATGAATAGAAGCATCATAGACCATTTTGTTCCAGCTAAGCTGCCTGCTAACCAGTCAGGAGCTAAGCTACTTAAATTACAACTTCCCAGTGAACTCAAAGAATTGGAACAAAAATATGACTTGCTGATTAAAACCAAAAGTATTAGGCTGGTTATATAATTAATAAAATGTGAATGTATACTTGGGAAACTGGAACTTTTCAGGATATTCATACTAGAAATCTGAAAATAATTGAGAAAAGTTGTTTACAACTATCACAGCATTTCACATCCTTTACAAAAGAGTGAGTATATTTTTCACATCGTTCTCATTAGCATACAGTCACTATTTAGTTGTGTGTTCTTTGATTCTGAGTTGTTTGTAGAAACAAAACATAAAGGTGAGATAAAATAATTAAGGAGGGAAGAAAAATAAACATAACCTGAAGTGGGTTGGGATCTACTAACTCACATGTTGTGGTGTTTCTTATTGACTGAATATCTGAAGTTGAATTGTAGTTATTTATTATTATTTAACCTATCTTTTAGGTTGCTACCCTAAATGATGAAGCTTGTTTCAATACATAAACAAAGCTGAAAACCCTTAGGTCTGTCTTCTGAATGTAGCTCTATTCTCTTTAAAAAAAAAACATGTTAAATATAGATTCCTTTATGTAAACATATTTTCAGAGGGCATTGCTATAGTTGTTTTAACACTTTAGAGATTAAAAGAGCTATTTTTTAGTGCTGGCCCAAATTGTTTTTATAATTTCGCTATCAATCAAATCTGTAGAAGTTGGCTAGCGCATGTCATTTTAACAATCCAGTAAAATAAATGAAATGAGAAATGACGGGATGGACAAAGATGTTTCAGTCAGAGAACAAGAGCAAGATCAGAAATGGCATTTCAAAGAAAGGAATTAGAACATACATTACAAGATAATTGAAGACAAATTTATGTGAAATAAAAGTAATAGAGATAGTGTACTTTTCAAAAGTCAGTATGTTTAAAATAATAAGATACACCTTTCGATCTTTTAGGGAGTATCACATTTCCTCTATTTTCTATTCTGTTCAATGTGCACAGCTACTGGCTACTTATAAATGTAACAGGTGATAAACTGTGAAGTTTTGAACTTTTGCCCCTCACTCTAAGAATTAAAACCAGCTGTGAAATAGTGTCAATTAGTATCTTAACTCCTACTTTATTTTTTTAAGTAGTGCAGACAATGGCTAATATCTCAACTATGTTAATATTAATTATAAAATGTGCTCAGCTTAAATATTTAAAACATCTCTCAGAATGAATTAGAGTATTGTTTTTCTTACCTCTTCTTCCTTTTTTTGTCTGCCATTTCCCCCTCCACCTTCTCCTCCACCTTCTTTTCCATTTACTTATCTTCTGCCCCTATCTTTATCCTTAAAATTTATGAACATTATTTCAGTGAGAGCGAATCCCCTTAGATTCAGAATTATCATGAGCCTCTCTGCATCAAATCTATATATAATAAATAAATTTACAAATCTCTAAATAAAGTGTCATCACTTTGAAATACATTCAAAGTGTCATTTGACCCATTTTTCTAATCTTGAATATAATGTAGCTGGAATTGAATTTTAAGGAGCTTGGAAATGAGGAATAGCACTATCTTCTCACGCATGGAAATGAGAAAAGGAAACCTAAAACAAAGGTCAAGTTTCAAGTTATGTCTCTAGAAAGAGTTCTGGGGTACAAAAGCAGACAAAAGTTTTAGCTGAAGTTTATAGAGGTAAGAAAAGCTTTGACACACTTGTGATTCCAATGCATTTAACCAGTGTTTTGGGTCATGACTGTTATTGGTAGCAAATACCTAAGCAGTTTGACCAGCATTGAGGCTCCCAGGTCTGGATGAGAAACTCACAAGATTTTGGGTAAGGTCACATAAGGGCTTCCAGAGTCAGGAAGAACTGGTTCTGAAGTAATGAGACCAACTTTGAGAATTGGTATAAATATCTGGATAGGTACCACATCTTCTTTATCAATTCATCTATTGATGGACACTTAGGTGGCTTCCATGTGCTAGTTATTATAAATTATGCTGCAATGAACATAGGGGTGCATACAATTTTTTAATTAGTGTTTTTATTTTCTTTGGATAAATGCCCCAAGGTGTTAACCGCTGGATTATATAGTCATTCTATTTTTTAACTTTTTTAGGAACTGACATAGTGTTTTCTATAGTGGCTGCACCAATTTACAATCTCACCAACAGTGCACATGTTCGCTTTTGCAATATATACAGGATGAATTATAGAACTGTAAACTTGAAATCTATATAATTGGCTACCCCAATAAATTTAATTAAAATATTAGGAATACTCTTGAAAATAGATTTTCCCTGAATTAAAATAAAATAATTAACATTTAAAAGAGGGGTATAGTTTTTCTTCACATCTTCACCAACACTTGTTGTCTTTGATAAAAGTCATTCTGGCAGCTGTGCGGTGATACCACACTGTAGTTTGATTTGCATTTACCTGGTATTTGTGATGTTGAGCATCTTTTTATGTGTTTGTTGTCCATCAGTATGTTTTTTTTTAAAGATTTTATTTTTATTTATTTTTAGAGAGAGGGGAAGGGAGGGAGAAAGAGAGGGAGAGAAACAGCAATGTAGGGTTGCCTCTCACATGGCCCTCACGGGGACCTGGCCCACAACCCAGGCATGTGCCCTGACTGGGAATCGAACTGGGACCGCTTGGTTCCCAGCCCACGTTCAATCCACTGAGCTACACCAGCCAGAGCCATCAGTATGTTTTATTTGGAGAAATGTCTGCTTAGGTCCTCTGCTCATCTTTTAGTTGAATTGTTTGGTTTCTTTTGATGTTGAGTTTATAAGCTCTTTATAGGTTTTAGATATCAACCACTTGTCAAATATATTGTTTGCAAATATTTTCTCTCATTCATTTTCTCTCTTTTTTGTTTTGTTGATGGTTTTCTTTGCTGTGCAAAAGCTTTTTAATTGATATAGCCCCGTTTGCTTATTTTTGCTTTTGTTGCCTTTACCCAGAAGGGCATGTACAAAAAAATATTGCTAAGATTGATATCAAAGAGTTTACGGCCTGTATTTCTTCTAGGATTGTTATGATTTCAGATTTTACATTTAAATATTTAATGCATTTTAAATTTATTTTGTCTATGGTGTAAGAAGGTGGTCTAACTTTTTTTTCCAGTTATCTGTTCAGCTTTTCCAACACTATTTATTGGAGAGATTGTCTTTTCCTCGTTGTATAGCCCTACCTCCTGTCTTTTAGATTATTTAAATATATATGTCTGAGTTAGGTAATTTCTTGGGTTTTCTATTTTGTTCATTGATCTACACATCTGTTTTTGTTCCAGTACCATACTATTTGATTACTACAGCTTTGTAGCATAGTTTGAAATCAGGGAGTATGATACCTTGATATTTGTTCATCTCTCTATTGCCTTGGCTATTCAGAGTCTTTTGTGGTTCCATATAAATTTTAAAATTATTTGTTCAGTCTATGATAAATATCATTGGTATTTTGATAAGGATTGCACTGAATCTGTAGATTGTTTTGGGTAGTATGGGTATTTCAAAGACACTCTTTCAATCCATTAGCATGGTATCCTTCCAGTTATTTGACTTCTTCAATTTCTTTTATCAGAGTATTATATCTTGTGTCCTTTTAACATCACACTCCCAGTTCTTTTTCTCTTTTCTCTTTCTTTTTTGTTGAATTTAAAAGCATTTCTGTACTTTCTGGCACCTCAAGATGCTACAGAATTATTTTTATATATTTAAAAAAAATTTTAATTACTTTATTGTTGTTCAATTACAATTGTCTGCATTTTCTCCCCTCCCCTCCCCTCACCCCATCCAAACCCACCTCCCTCCCTTGCTTCCACCCTCCCCCTTGATTTTGTCCATGTGTCCTTTACAGTAGTTCCTGTAAACCTTCCCCCCCACAGTCCCTCCCCACTCCCCTTTGGCTATTATTAGATTGTTCTTAATTTCAATGTCCCTGGTTATATTTTGTTCGCTTTATTGAGCCCTAGAATTGTTCAGAGATTCCTGATTTCTTTTATTGGAAAGTGGTTTTTGAAGCCAGGATCTGGATGCTAGATGTGCTTATTGTTACTGGATGTCACTTACGTATTTGTTTCTATATTTGCCAAGAGACTAAGAAAAATAATATTATTGTTACAACTGTTTGTTATTTTAGTAATTGACTGAAATCACATAAATTTTATTATAGATTTCATATAAAGAAAATGGGTGATATCAAGGAAGCAAAACCATTAACAGGAGAGAAACTCCAATTCTTCAAGTAATGTTTTGCCTTCAGTTAGAAAATCAAATATTAACCTGTAACTATAAAGTATGACTATAACCTACAACTATGACCTATGGCAGTATAATTTCAGGTAAAATTAATGAGTAAAATACACATTTTTGAAATCTACAATTTTTTATATAGAGATAGTATTTTTCTAGGATTGTGAAATGTCAGAAGAAATAACAACTACCAAGGACATGAGTAGAATGCATGCCTGCTTTCATTCAGCCATTAAAATCAAGATTAGAAATAAGTCTATCTTTCAATCCAAAGTATCAGTTTTTTGAAATAATGTAAATATCTACATATTTCATCTCAGAGGAGGCATGCATATTCTCCAAATTTTTAATATACAGTTCCGACTAAACAAGAAAGCCAATTTATCTCTTTCCTTCACTTCTCTCAAGCTTTTGTTTCTAGAATATCACTAAAATCTCTGAAAACCTATAATAAATATTATAATCTTCTATGAACTAAAATTTCTATAGACATACAGTAGCATCACTGTGCTCTTATAGCCACTGCTCACCCATAAGCAATATGGCATAGAAATTACAAGGATTCTACATTCTTTAATATTTTATCCTTTTTATTTTCTTGGTGCCTCGTAGTTAAAGTTGGATACTACTAAAAAATCAGTTCTGATTCTCCAATATACAAATTCTCCTACGAGTCAAGTAGAATTTTAAGAGGCTGGCTCAACATGGGGTGAGAGAAACCCCTCAGACAGCCAGCTATAGCACCCAGGATGAATTTAGAGTCTCTTAAAAAAAAATTGGTATCAACCCAAAGAGCTTCAGCAGAGAAACAGAAGCCAAACTAGATTCAGTTGCACAAAAATTTGTAAAGACTGTAGAAAAAGAAAGTCAGAGAGTTTTAGATGGCAGGTAGACGGCACTCTTGGAGTCTATCTAGCATTGATAGGTATGCATGTATATACTATGCACTGTCTCAGTTGTGAACAAGTAGAGTTTTTAAGGACAACAACCCATAGGTATTCCAAATTCTTCTACACCTTCAGTCCACTATTTTATCAATCACAGATGCTTGAGAGATTTATATATCGATGCCATCAAAGTTTGGTTTATGTCCTTTTTTTCACAAAAATCTTAGTGTTTCTCATCTGTCTTGCCCTTGATAATGGAGAATTAAAAGTAATATTGAGAAGATTAGATAGATGACAGATGATAGACATATAGATAGATAGGTAGACAGATAGCTATGAACCATCTGCAATGTACCTGTATGCTAGAGCCTATAAATCATCTAAATAACTCTGAAAAAATAGTCTGAACACCCATATCACTAGTAAAGAGTCATATTCCATGGGAAAACTCAAGAACCATTAACTAGGTGAAAAGTCAGTCATTCAATCTCTGGTTTTATATATTTTTTGTTTCTATATATATATATACCTTTTATCCTTTTTTTTGAAGTCAGATATGTCTCTCTTTTATGTCTCTCTCTTTTTTTTTAAATTATTTTATTGTTGTTCAAGTACAGTTGTCTGATTTATCTCCCATCCCAGCCATCCCCTAGGACCCTGTGGGTCTCTCCAACGAACTCCCCTGTGAGGCTGGGAGTTCCTTCCACTGCTGCCTCTTACCCTGACAGGTGTTTTCAATTGGTGGTCTGAGGTTTTATTTCCCCTCACTGGGCCCCTGGGCTGCGCAGTCTGCTCCACTCCTCAACTTTTTCTCCTGGTTTATCTGCGTGCGAATGTGGGACCTTCTGCTCCACTGGCCTTGGCCCCACCAGGTCCAGGTCCACCAGCTGCAGTCACTCCGGCCTGCTGCAGCGTTGCGGGCCCAGCTTCACAAACTGCCGTCTGGCCATGCGCTTGGCTCCACCCCGCTTATTGGTCTGGATGAACTTGTGTTTAACTCCTTGGTTGTCGGACTTCCATAAAGTTTGATTTTCTGTCAGTTCTGGTTGGTTTTTTGTTTTTTAATTATTGCTTTCTGTCTTTTGGTTGTGCGAGGAGGTACAGTGTGTCTACCTACACCTCCATGTTGGCCAGAAGTCCTGTCCTTTACCTTTTATTCTTAAAATCATTGACCTGACAATGTAGCTCTTGTTGTATATCTGTATGCAGCACTAAGTGTTCCTGTGGTCTTTAAGAAATAGATCTTAGTGGCAGTGAAGTTGATGCATTTTTTTTTAAGAACCATTTTGCTATGGACTCCTGATGTTCAATATTTATTGAGCGCCTTCTCTCTGAAGTACTATCCTATAACATGCACTTCATTGTTAGCCTATTTGCACTTAAAAAGCTCTTGGACAGAGTTCAAACTCATTTTGACAAGTTTCCTAGTCATGGTTGACTCTCATGGTAGCATTTTAGGAGGACACACTTTAAACAAGTAAGTCTCAGTACAATTCCCTGGCAATCAAACATACTGGATTTCTGGAAATTATGCTGGATGGCCTGAACTATTTTAAAAATATGATGATTGAATTATTCCAAGGACAAAGTTAGATGATGTATTCCTGCACCCAAATGCTTCAAACCATTTTGGGAAAAAAGCGCATCATTAACACGATATCAGAATATATATTTTACCTAGTCTACTGATCAGCACCAAATCTTTACATTACTCTTTTTTTCTACATAATAGTTATGTAATAATATGGTACCTAGAAAGAAAATCACAGTTTAGCAAAACCTGGTTGCTAAAGGACCCTCTCATCTCTCATATGCTGTGAAATGCCACTAAATCAGTTTTCTGCAATTCTGCAATTATAAAATGCTTTTATATCTTGGGAAAATACCATAATATATAGTAACATATATGTCTAGTCTCTTCAGCCAGAAATTCTCATATTTTCCCTCATTTGTAAAGATTATTTAAAAGACTTATAACTTGATGGCAATCATTTAAGATGCAGAAATATTCTAAATGATCTGGTTCCTATATTTCCTTCTCTCATTACTCCTGACATACTCCATATAATTCCTGAGGGACTATTTGAAATTTAAAAAAAGACTACAATTGAGCCTCCATTTGTGTGGGTCCCACTTCCATAGATTTAACCACTATAAATAAAAAATATTTGGAAAACACATTACATTGTTGCTGACATGTACTATATAGTTAGGGCTACAACTGTTGCATCTGAACATTTAGACTTTTTCCTTGTCATTATTCCCAAAACAATATAGTATAACAAGCATTCATAGAGGATATAAATTACATCTGGTATTATAAGTAATCTAGAGATTACTTTAAAGTATGTGGGAGGGAGGATATGTGTAGATTATATGCAAATACTCCACCATTTTATTTAAGGAATTTGAGCATCCATGTATTTTGGTATCTGTAGGGGACCTGGAACCAATTTTCCATGGATACTGAGAGGAAATTGTATGGCACTTCTTAATCAATATCTTACTATGATCTGTGCATGAAGTGATACACAGAGAATCCAAACTGATTTACTAGGCATACCAAACATCAGCATGAGCTACAGACTCTTCCTGCTATGATCACCAACCCTCAAGCCCCCTTTGTTTAATTATCATTGTTCCTTTCTTGTGATTTCTCTTAACATTTACCTCCTGCTATTGGACTGATTAGATTCTAATCTACTAGAATTTAAAATGTAAATGTAAGTCATCCACTGCAGTGTTTAGTTCATTGCCTTATTACCAGCAACAGTGTCTAGCGTATAATAGATTCTCAAAAAATGTTTTCTGAAGAAATGAATGAGTCATTTAAAGCTTAGCTTTGTTGCCTGCTCTCACAGAAGGCCTTCCCTGCTTTTCCTCCAGTATCATCCAGCCAAATTAGATGACTCTCCACAGTGTTCCCATGTTAATACACACATTTTTCAATTATTGTTCATTATTTGTTGATATGACTGTTTACCTCTAGACACTGAATTCTTCCTTATCATTATGTATTCTGTTTTATTCATGTTTATTTTCAATTTTTTCATGCTTAGTAGGGCAGATGACATATATTGGGCATTCAATAAATATTTGTTAAATGTATGAGTAAATTTATTTTTAATCCCTCATCCAATTCTATCTAGGCTTAATCCAGGTTTTGTCAAGATTAGGTATGTATTTGCTTTCCGCACTAGCTTCTACTTTGGCTCTTTTGATTAAAAATAAACAAAAATTTTAGATTACCAAATGAGAGATGCAGAAATATTCTACATCCATCCTGATGTACCAAGGTTGTGGGTTAAATTCCCAATTAGGGCAAATAGGAGAAGCAACCAATGAATGCATAAATAATTTGAGCAACAAATTGATATCTCTCGTTCTCTTTCCCCAATCCTCTCTCTCTCTAAAATCAATAAATAAAACTTAAAAAATAACTTAGTTTTAAAAAGAGATTGCTCGATTTTCTTTATTGTTGCTGTGGTTTATTTCCTTTTCAAACTGAATGACATAAATGCATTATTTATATTTTTTCCAGCTTTCTGCTGAAATGTAGGAATTGTAAGTGTTCTCAATGATTGAGGTGGCTGAGCTATCAGTCACATCTTCCATTATGTATCATCTTATACAGGGGCCAAGGATCTACACCTAATTTGGACATTATCCAGAGTATCCATGACAAAGTTACGCTAAGGTTTCTCTACCTCAAAATGTGGTAGGAAAGCAAAAATCAGATATCAAATGAAAGTGAAGGCCAAGAAAGAAATGAATGCGTTAACAGAAATTAAAATGACATATCAGAATGTCAGAAGATAAATACATTGGAAAGTTACTAAGGCTTGTTCAGTTTTAGTAGCAACGAACGGACATTCAGGAATTGGTAGTGTGTGAGACTGAATGATTAGCAAATAATGAATAAGAAACATATGGAACAGCTGTCCTATGATCAGCATAAAAAAGACCTGACACTTAGATCGTTATTCTATATGGTTGCTCAAGATGCTGTTCAGCTGCTTTTATTCCTCTCTCATTCAAATACAACTCATTAAGAAACAAATGTTTCTACAGGCCCATGTAGAATTATAATATAATGCATCCAAATGCCTAATATTGCAAAAAAAAAACTAGCAATAACAATAGTTGCAGAAAACTTTAAAATTTTATTTTTCTATATTCATATCTTAACAATGATTCTGTTAATTTCTCTCTTTACCTTTTATCGGGAGGAAATGCACAGACCAGAAGTGTAGGGCTCCATGAGACGTTCACAAACTACACGTACACGCATACATGTCACCATCCCAGATCAAGTCTCAGCCTTCCCAGCAATCCCTGTCATGTTCCCTCCTCGTTGTCCCCAATGCTCCACTGAAAGCCACCTTCTGACTTCTAACCTCAGATATTTAAACCTGAAATTAGTAAAATACCTAGTTTTTGATCCTTATAAAGTAGTGTTACAGAACAGGGCTGGGGACAGCTAACAATTTACTGTTACCAAAAGGAGTCCCCCCCCTTTGTGCTCCAGGGGTTCCCCCACCCCCTATGAGGTTCGTTTTGCTCTCTGCCAAAGGAAAGACATCTCTCAATGCCAGAGACTGGGGAAAAGGAAAGGAATTCTTTATTTACAAGTTATACAGGTTTGGAGTAATGACTTAATGTCTCCTTTAAAATACTAGAGTTCTTTGGAATACCCACAAACACACAGTCCTTCCTTCTCCCCCTGCCCAGTCCAGGGTACCATATCTCAAGAAAAGAAATAGAAGTCTATGATTCAGGCAGCCCCTCGGTTCCAGCACCATCCACTGTGTCACCACCGCAATCTCCAGGTAATCCAAAACCATGTGGCACCTCCTCATGGCCCACCAGCAAGAGTCCTTTCACCCCTTTTCTTCCAGGCAAAGTCTCTCCTGCTTCCTAGGCCTTGTGGCAAAAGGAGCAACCCCAAAGCCACGTGGTCCTCTCTCTCTCCAAGACCTAGGGGTCCCCACACCTCCAAAGCCTCATGGTCCTTACTTCACTTCCTGCAGCATCTCTCCTGCATTCTTCTGAACTGCTAACAGAGAGAGCTCTGCATCGCTGCCACATCTTGCTTCCCAGCTTCCTAAGCTGCGTGGCAAAGGGAGCCTCGAGGCCGCATGGTTCTCTCCTCTGCCAAAGCTGTGTGGTCCTCCCCCTTGGCTGCACCTGGTTACAGTAGGATATCTGCTTGTCTGTCGTCCTTCGAGGAAATCTGACCTGACAACCCTGGGCAGCAGCCTGCTAGAGCAGGAGTGGCTGTTCTTAGGGGTGTGGCCTCTCCAGCCCCACCCAGCTCATCTCCTCCGGTTCACCTGCCTGGCCCTCTGGTACAAGAGCTTGACACACGTGCCTTTTCAATCTATTAATCCAATTTCAGTGTATTTTTAATTTTGACCACCCAAGCTCTTATACAACAAGGTGGTATTAGAAAAATAGGTAAACTTTTAAAAGTACGTTTTTTCATTTTTCTCACTGAGTTGTATTTCAGCAAGCGATTTTACAACAGTATTTCAAAACTACAAGTTTCGATAGCCATCTATAAATAAAGCAATGTAGAAATATGTTTTCTCCAACAATTACAATAATCAGGATATTTTAAATCTGGTATGGATTATAAAGGATCATTGAGTACTTATGGATGGTTATTGAAGTATAAATATTTTGATTCTACGGTTTTGAACCCATTATTTTAACTGGTTGTAAGATTTTATACTGACCTTTTAATCTGAAGACTTTTAAAATCCATGCTGATGAATGCAAATATTTAATCATAATTAAATATTCAGTTTTGAGATGTAGTTCTGAAATTAAATCAAATTCATTTTTGATAAGTTTTCATAATTTAAGATAAGCCATTTATATTTCTTTACCTTCATATGAATTGATTTTTCTTGCATAAATTTAACAATGACTAGATTAATTTCTCTTCTCAGATTTTAATCAGTGACAAATTTTATCAAGTGCAAATTATTGCTAATGTCTAATTTTACTCAAAATATATAATTTTAATATAATTAACACTATAGGGATTGCCAGAATTTTATGTATAAAAATTTTAGTGTGTAAATTTTATTATATTTAGCATTATTTTTTCTTTTGATTTTTATGACAGTAATATTAAATTTAAAAATAATAAAACTAATGTTTTTATTTTCATTAATTATATATGATAATAACTTTAGGTATTGTAGAATTGCTGCCATTTTCAAGGCTCAAAGACTTCTCCATTTTATCTTTATTTTCTTTTCAGATTGTGGAAATGATATTCCTAGATTATAGAAACTATATTTTTGGTCCTTTTGGAGTTGATCTTGGTAGACTGTGTTGATGAATGTTCATGTTGTAGATGCATATCTTAGTAATCATATGCATATACATATATACACACACATACACAATGACATAGTGATGATATGTAGCATTTGTAAGACAAAGATATAGGATCTGAGGACTGAGATGGGTTGTGTATTCTTAGGAATAAAGTGTTGGGGAGAAAGCAGTGGTATTTATATGCCCTGTTAGGTATATATGCTGAGGTAAATTTAAAAAATTGATAGGTGTAAGGCCAAAATTTGCACACACTCTGTTAAAAGTTACCACTGCAGACTCCCTTTCATTGTATGGAAGAATGTGATTGTCATGTTCAGCTCAATGAGGCAAGAAATTCCTGAGAAGGGACTTGTAAGATTATTGAAAATATTTAACGCAAAATCTTTCGAGAGCTCCCTTCTAGCCATTAGGCTCTGAGTAACACATAGTTAATTCGTAAGTGTGATATACATAAATAACAAAAAGAAAATGTCTGGATATTCTCTTTGCATTTAATGGTCTTTTTCTCCTATGTTATTATTACTCCAAGAATTAGATGGGTCATGGTTTGCAGTTTGTAATTGTCAACTGAGTTACAATATTTCTGGGAAGGAATTGTCAGGTAGGAGCCAAAAGTTCTTTGGCAAAGGGAGTCACTCCTTTGATTAAGTGGTTTTATACAATATATAAATATATTAGACCCTATTTACTGTTAGCTAAACAGAAACAAAAACAAGACAATAAAATAAACTTTAAAAAGAAGCAAAAAAAAAAAAAAAAGAAGCAACTAAAGGATTCATTCCAATTTACTTTATTGTATGCCCGAGTATGCAACACTAATTCTCCATATAGTCTATTCATAAATGAAGAGTTAGAAACCTTTGAGAACTAAAATGATAATTTGCTTAGTCTTGCTTTTGTGTTTTTGTGGAGTTTGGAGCATATGGTAAAAAGCAATAATGACAGTATTCATAGGAAAATCTGAGGCATTTGATAAGTGTATGCTAAAGTGATTAATAATTTAAAATAAAAAACAAACACAGAAAATATAAACTAGCATTCAGGTGCTGAATAGAGTTTTCAAAATTCATCAACTAGATATTTACATGGTTAAGAATACATTTATTCAAAAGGCAAAGTTGCTTGGAAAGATATTTAAAACTTTCTAGTAAAAACAATGGTTTTATTCATGAAAAACCAAATTGCTGAAATTCTATTACTTCATTCTTCTTAGATGAAACACTGAAGAGATTGGAACTTTGAGTACTAACTGTAAATTTTTTTTAAAGATTTTATTTATTTATTTTCAGAGAGAGGAGAATGGAGGGAGAAAGAGCAATGTATGGTTGCCTCTCATATGGCCCTCACTGGGGACCTGGCCTGCCACCCAGGCATGTGCCCCGACTGGGAATCGAACCGGGACCCTCTGGTTCCCAGCCCGCACTCAATCCACTGAGCTACACCAGCCGGGACTAACTGTAAATTTTTTTAAAATGTTGAGTAATAGAAGAGTGTGAAAGCAAAGGAAGTGAAACTGAAGTGCAATGAAACCAAATTTCATAAAGGATTCCACCTTTCCACTATTTTCTCATTTCTCTTTCTGCCATATGAGTAATACACCTGCTTTCACTTTGAGGCTCTGGATAATCATTGTCAGAGAAAGATTTTATCCTAAAGTGAATTCTTAAAACATTCTCTGTGTAAACAGAAACTGGACATACTTGTTCAGGTTTTCTTTATGACAATTCAAAATTCCTCTGTTTTGGTGAAGACAATTAAGGCTGTACAACCCAGAATGATACTTTTCTCTCTTCTCTTAATTATAACAGTACCTAATATCTGTACCACTTTTTATTACCCATTCCCTGAAGCCAATCTAACTCTGTTTCTTCATGATTTTCTAAAGGCTCTTATTTATGGCATGTGAAGTATCTTTCATTGTAAATTCTACAAGGTTTGTGGCATGGTGGGGCTGATGGGTTCAATACATAAGAGCACATGTAGAATAGGGAAAAACACAGATTTCATGAACTAAGTATAAAATCCCTATGGGGTGTATATGGTTACATGAGTACCATCCCACAAGGCCCCTAAATACTGTCTTTAGAAGTCTCCTCTTTGAATTTTTAATTACAGGTTAAATTTCATAAACATAGGGCAAAAGGGAGGCAGACATTTGGGGATTAGAACTGTTCTTTTGGTGACTTCTTTCTGTGCAAGACAATAATATTTTCACATTGCTTATGATTATTTGCTACAGCATATTTATTTAGTAGGTATCATGATTCCTGAATGATTCTTAATATTTTTATCATTTATTTCAAATATTATACACATGAATCATTAAAATTTTTCCATACTTATTATATTTGTAAAATGTGTTGACCAGTGCATAAATCCTACTCAGTATCTTTTAGCCTATTTTATATTATTTACTAAATTAAATAGAGTTCATATCCTTCTCTCTGACAATCTGTGTCAGCTACTTTCAAGTCTTAACTTACTCATTTGAATTCCATCCCACACTTCCTTTTTGTTAGCTTAGCCTCTTAGAATTCCCACCAACTATTACTTTAAGCTTATTTTTTAAAAAACTCTGTATTTATTTTTTTTTTTTAGAGAGAGAGAAAGGAAAGAAGAAAGAGAAGGAGAGAAACATTGATGAGTGAGAGAAATATGGATGGATTGCCTCTTGTGTAGCCCCAACTGAGAACCTGGCCCACAACCCAGGCATGTGCCCTGACCAAAGTCAAATCAGCAACCTTTCAGTTTGTGGGGTGATGCCCAATCCACAGAGCCACAGCAGTCAGGGTTCAAGTTATTTTTGAACAGATTTTTTGAGGTATGTTATCCCAGACATAGATACTTAGATATCGCAAACCAAGCAAAACTACTCATGTAGGGGTTTTTTGATCATTTGAGGAAGGAGAAACAGCAGTCATGACTTCATAAAGTGTGTCTCATGGAGCACTTAAAAGAAAACACTGCTTAAGTGTGAGCACTCCTCCTTCTCTTAAACATATCTACTTTTCCAGTTTTTCCCTCCTGACTTGATCTTTTTCCACTCTCAATTGATTTTTTTTTTGTAAAAAATCTGTTTAGTATAAAAGTTTAAACTCATTACTGCACCATCTTGGACACTGTTCATGTCATTTAAAATCAATATTGTATTTTTAAATCTACTGCATTCGCCCTCTAGAAGGAACTGCCTTTTGGGTCCTCCCCACCTGCAAATCCCACCATACGTTCCACAAATTGCAATCTCAAACAATTTTATTGTCATATTAACCTCAATAAGGACAATACATCTATAAAAATAGAAGGAATTCATACCATTTGCAACAGTATGGATGGAACTGGAGACTATTATGCTAAGTGAAATAAACCAGTTGGTGAAATAAAAATACCATATGATCTCACTTATAAATGGAATCTAATGAACAAAATAAACTAATGAGCAAAATAGAACTAGAGGCATAGAAACATGGAAGAGGCTGACAGCTGTAAGAGGGGAGATGGGAAGTTGGCGATTAGTTGACAGAAAGTGAAAGGATTAATCAGAGAGCACACATGAATGACCCATGGACATGGGACAAGGGTGTGGGGATTGATTATGGGAATGGAGGTAGCCTGGGTGGAGGGAGGCAAGGGAAGAAAAACTGGAACAACTCTAATAGCATAAACAATAAAATATTAAAAAATAAAATAAATATAACTAACAAAAATTATTTTGTAGATTGTTCAATCAAGAGTTTGTTTTCTGGTAAACTCAGAAGATAATCTAAATGAGCATGCTATCCTAAAGTGTTTAATTTTATCTTAATTATTATTTCATTGCAGCTGTCAGCATTCATTTCAAGGCATTTTACTCTGATCGGCTTCTCCTTGTCAGACCTTTGATTGATACAAACCTCTACTCACTTTATGTTTGCTTAACCACACCAAGTAGATGTTAAGAAAGGCCAAAAAGAAAAATTTCATTGCATTAGGAACTGTAAAAATTCACATATTTTCTATGAAACTGATTTTCTCAGAATACCTACTATAATTTGCATTTCAATGGATTTATAGAATAGAACCAAATTGTACACTAAGAATCTTAAATTAAACCTAAAATAAAAATCAGGGTATCCTAGCTTGTAGGGTCAAATTAGGGTCAATAAAAGTTGGTTAAAATTCTTTCATAAACTTACTGAGAATAAAAATACAGCACCCATTTATCATCAAAACTCTCAGCAAAGTGGGAATAGAGGGAACATACCTAAACATAATAAAGGCCATATATGACAAACTCGCTACCAGCATCATACTCAACAGGCAAAAACTACAAGCATTCCTCGTAAGATTGGGAACAAGACAGGTGAGTCTACTTTCATCTCTCTTATTCAACATAGTACTGGAAGTCCTACCCACAGCAATCAGATAAGAAGAAATAAATGCCATCCATATTGGAAAAGAAGAGGTAAAACTGTCTTTGTTTGCAAATGATACTGTACATAGAGCATCCTAAAGATTCTACCAAGAAACTACTAGAACTGATAAATGAATTCAGCAAAGTAGAAGGATACAAAATTAATATCCATAAATCAGTTCCATTTCATATGCCAATAACAAACAGAAAGGGAAATTAAGAAAATAATCCCATTCACAATTGCTTCAAAAAGAATAAATTACCTAAGAATAAACCTAACCAAGGATGTAAAAGACCTGTACTCAGAATATTATAAGACACTGAAGAAAGACATTGAAGAAGATACAAATAAGTGGAAGTATATATCGTGTTCATGGATAGGAAGTATTAATGTCATTAAAATGTTCATGCTACCCAAAGCAATCTAAGATTCAATGCAATTCCTATCAAGATTCCAATTATGAATTTCACAGAGCTAGAATAAATATTTCAAAAATTTGTAGGGAACCACAAAAGGCCCTGCATACCAACAGAGATCCTGAGAAAGAAGAACGAAGCTGGAGGAATCACACTGTCTAATATCAAACTATACTATAAGGCCATAGTAATCAAAACAGCATGGTACTGGCATTAAAACAGACACATAGATCAATGGAACAGAATAGAGAGTCCAGACATAAACCCACACTTTTCTAGTCAATTAATATTCAACAAGGGAAGCAAGCACATACAATAGGCTGAAGATAATTTATTCAGTAAATGCCATTAGGAAAATTGGACATTTACATGCAGGAAAATGAAACTAGACCACCTTCTTACACCACACTTAAGAATAAATTCAAAATGGATCAAAGACTTAAATATTAAACCCAAAACTATAAAAATTCTAGAAGAAAACATAGGCAGCAAAATTTCAGACACTGCTTGTAAAAAATTTTTATCAGATATATCACTCCAGGCAAGGGAAACAAAAGAAACAATAAGCAAATGAAACTACATCACACTAAAAAGTTTTGCACAGCAAAGGAAATCATCAATAAAATAAAAAGATAACCCATAGAATGGGATAACATATCCAATGATACATCTGATAAGGGGTTAATATCCAAAATTTATACAGTACTTACAGAACTCAACACCAACAACAACAAAAAAAACCTAAAAAAATGGGCAAAGGCGTGAATAGGCACTTCTCTAAAGAGGACATGCAGCTAGCCAATAGACATGTGAAAAGATGTTTAAAGTCACTAAAAATATTCAAGAAATACAAATTAAAACCACAATGAGATACCATCTTATACTTGTCAGAGTGGCGACCATTAATAAATCAACAAACCACCAGAAGTGCTGGCAAAGATGTGGAGAAAGGGGAATATTTTTGCAGTGTTGGTGGGAATGCAGACCGGTGCAGCCACTGTGGAAAGCAGTGTGGAGGTACCTCAAAATATTAAAAATGGATCTGCTTTTTGACTCAGTGATCCCACTTCTGGGAATATATCCAAAAGAACTCAAAATACTAATTCTAAAGAACAAAGCACCCCTATGTTCATTTCAGCATTATTTACAATTGCCAAGCTATGAATGCAGCCCAAGTGTCCATCAATAAATGAGTGGATAAAAAAACTATGGGATATTTATACAATGGAATTCTACTCAGCTATAAAAAAAGAAGAAAAACTTACCCTTTGTGACAATATGGATGGATCTGGAGAACATTATGCTAAGTAAAATAAGCCAGTCAAAGAAAGACAGATATCATATGATTTCACTCATATGTGGAATCTAATGAACAAACTGAACTAAAAAGCAAAACAGAGACAGACTCATAGTTAGAGAACAGATGACAGCTAGTTGGCAGGAGGGATTGTCCAAAAAGGAAAAAGGACTCATGTACATGGACAATAGTGTGATGGTTGCTACAGGGAATGGGGAATAAAGGGACTAAATGGTAATGGAAAAAATACAATAAAGATTAAATTAAAAAATCAGAAGGCCTTGATTAATCATGTAATAATCATATGAATGATTCTAAAATTTGAATTCAAGTAGCTGTTTTTTTATTTTAATGTTTAAGTGATCTTTTCACCTTGAGAATTTTGGACAAACAAAATATGCATACATCTGCAGGAAGCACTGGTTTGGTAAGCAGAAGTTATCTACTGCAGAGGAACCAGGGGAGCTCACTTAATAGGAGGACTGGAGAAGCCAGAATAGAGAGCTTTGAAAAAATAAGCAATCATTTCAAACTTTCTCTGGAAGAGACATTCCAAGGAACGGACAAAGACTGCTCTTCTAATTGGAGAAAAACAGTTTAAGATAAAGATATGACAAGCAGCTTTTATTTGGTACTAAATTAATTACCTGGCCTTCTTCTTCATGTGTTATATATTTAGATAATTTGGTCTGTCTCCTAAGATTTTCTCTTCTCCATTTATGTGCAGAATGGGTTGTAAGCTGTTACCCTGACTCTTTGCTAGAGACAGATTTGGGTTTGTACCCCCATAATGCATGACACAATTCTCAGTCTCTTCCACAACATGTGTCTCTTCATTTTTCCATTAAATACCTAAAATTCCTTGCCTTACTTTGCACTGAGTGTGTGTATACACACACACGCACACACACACACACACACACATATACCTATATTCCCATTGATAGAAACATGATTACATTTGTCTCATCATAAAAAAATAAAATGAAATGAACCTATTCTTCAATCTCACAACTATCATTAGCTATTGCCTTATCCCTTTTCCCTTTTCTTTCTCTAAGTTCCAAGATGCTGGGATCATAAAATTAACATCGATGCCAATATTTCCAACGAGATTGGTACTTTTACTAATATTTTATGAAAAAAAAAGAAAAGATCTAATATTTGAGAAACATTTGGATTAAGTAAAGTAAAACAATTTCTTGTTGCAAGATTCCTCAGAACATTAACATTAAATGTCTCATTATAAACTTACATGGTGTTTTCTAATGATCACGAAAACTATTGTTCATATGTTCATTCATTTATGCACAAATTCAGTTATGTATTGATTAAAAAATTCTAATATACATTGACAACCTCTAATTTCTCACTTTAGATATTCACTTTAATTTAGCAGAGTGCACACTTTGCCGTCTAAACTTTTTCATACCCTCTGGCAATTATTGATATACTCCTGGACTTCATAATGACATTTCACTCAGTGATGGACCATGCATTCGACTATAGTCCCATGATTATAATGGAACTGAAAAATTCCTATCACCTAGTGACCTCAGAGTCATTGTAATTTTGTAGCCCAATCCATTACTAATATGCAGTGGTGATGCTGGTGTAAATAAATCGACTGTAGTGCTATATACAAGTTTAGCACATACACTTGCAGTAGTAGGCCACACCATCTGGGTTTGTGTCAGTACACTCTGTGATGTTCACACAATAAAAAATTGCCTAATGATGCATGTCTCAGAATGTATCCCCCTTGATAAGTTGTGCATGTCTTCAGAATTGTGGGGGAAAGGAAATAAGGGCTAATGGTCTTTTCAGTCTTAAGTTACTGTTGTGCAGCATCTTACACCAGTGATTCTTTCTTCCCCAAAGGTCTCTCTCTCTCTCTTACCTTAATGCATTCTGTCATGATTCTCTCCTATGTTTCTGTACTTCCTACTCAATGTTCTTGGCAGGCTTCTTTTCTATATACCTGTTGGTGTTTAGAAAAGGCTGGTCTCATTTTCTGGATTATCTAATGTGTTCTTGGGGTTTAAAAAAATCATCAGTATTCTCAAGACAGTAAATTGCTATATCTAAAAATTTTCAGTCTTCTGATTCACATACCCAGTTGCTTATATCTCTGTCTGGCTTTTCCAGGGAAATCCTCTGATTGAATATGTATAAAAATATATTTTTTCTTCTGTATCTGAGCACATGGCATTACCATCTGTTCACTCCCCATGTCAGAAACCTGAAAACTCTTCCTTTCTTCTAAACTCAAATTCTAACATAAATAACTGTTTCATTTGTTTTATTTTATTTTTTGATATCTATAATTCCATTCTCTTATGTAAAACTTTAAGGCTTCTGACTTAATTAAGTCTCCTACGCTGACTTTATTATTGCTGGATATTTCTCAGAGATTTTACTTACCCAGGTCTTAGCACTTTATCTATCAACTATCTATGTATTTCCATTTTTATTGTATTCTTTCTTACCATTTAGTCCATTTTTTCTCCTCTCCCCTACAATCACCACATTGTTGTCCAGGTCCATGAGTCTTTTTCCATTTTGTTCAATCTCTCCACACCCTAATTGCCCCCCCCCATAGCCGTTATCTGCTCTCTATCTAGGAGTCTCTCTCTATTTGCTAGGTCTTAGCACTTTACAAGACTCTCAGAATTTCCTGATTCTAACAGAAATCTGACCATTTGTGCTAGTAAAATCTTTCAATAATAACTATTATATAGAGAGTAGTCAAAGTTCTTTTACAGGTAAAACATTATTTCAATTCATACATGATCTCCCAGAAATCTTATATTTCCCACTTATTAGTGGAGTCCTATTTGCCCTCCCTTTCAAAGGGCCACGGTGACTGATTGGACAATGAGAATAGAACACAAATGATGCTGTTTGAGTTTTAAGGTTAAGTAGAAAAATTAATACACATATATGTTTCTGTCTCTCTGTTAGGCTGCTCATCCTTGGGAAATAACTACCACATGGTGGGGCCAGGCCACCTGGAGAGGTCACACATAGTTCTTTCAATGAACACCCTCAGCTAAGGTCCAAACTGACTGCTAGCACCAATGGTGTTGTGTGAGTGATCACTTTTGAGTGAGTGGACTTTCAGATATCAATAAGCCCCTAGGCACTGAGTCACTTCCATACAATTCAATGAATTATCTCAATAGGAACACTGTGAAGTCGTTACCGTAGGCAGCCATCAGCGGAGCACCGGTTTGACTGGCCACTTCGGAGAGGCAGGCTGTGCAAAGATTCAGGGGTGCTCCAAGGATTACAATTGGCTCCCTCAGATGTGTGGGCACCTTGTCCATCTTGAGGAAGTGGGCTGTGGGCTTCAGAATCTTCAGGCTCGAATGGCTGGTTTTACAGTGCCCTTCCCCCCACTATGGTAGACAGTCAGGGAATTCTGGAGAATCTCTGCCATTGGTCAAGATGATGCAAGGGGAGGTTCTTACACCTCAATGTGCCGAAAGCTAGAAAGATGAATGGACAGGGCCCAGGGCAAAGCTAGCAAGATAATTGGATTTAAAAAAAGCCCTCTCCTCTCTATCTTCACAAGAACAGGCTTAAGCAGGAAGGGGGAATGGTCTGGTCTTTGAAACTAGAGTCCACTGTTCTCCCAGGTCCCAGCATCTGAATAAAACTTTTTTTTTTTTTCCCCCACCAGGGCCTACCTCATGAGTCTGCCTTCCCTGGCAGCAGACAGAAGAACCTACTTGTTTGGTTACACAGTCACTTCAGCGGTGAAGAGTAGCACACTGACAACACCCAGAGAAACCTTATCATTACACCCTCATTCTCCCAAAGTAGTACTAATTACATAGACTTCTAACATTATATTTCAGTTTGCTGCTTTTCAACTTTGTATAAGTTATTTCAGATAGAAGTACATTTTTTTGTTTCTAGTTTCATTTGCTCAATCATTTTAATAAAATGTATTGTTGCCTATGATTTGGTTCATTTTCATTATGGTGTATTATAGCACTATTAGAATAGATTTGATTTACTTATGCACTTGTCTGATTTTTGTTTGTTATAAATATTTTATGCATATGTATATTGATATAAATGTTCAGTATATCTGTTGGATGTACCTAAGAGCAGATTTGGTTTTTCATAAGTAAATACTCCTTTAACTTTGATGGATAATGGCAAACACTATTTCAAAGGGGGTTTATTTTCACGATACTATATGAGAGAGCTGTTGATCCACAGTCCCATCAATCCTGGCCGGGTATGGTCATGAAAATATATAGGAACTTTGTAATTATCCCTTTATTTTTGATGTCTAAGTTTTGTTTCTTTTTTTGGATTGCATCTAAAGAATATATTATTTATTATATCAATCACTTGAACTTTAGTAAAGATTTTTAAATGGTCCAGCATATTATCAATTTTATAGATATTCCATATGTCCATTAAGAATGTGCACTCTATAGTTGTTGGATGAATAGTTTTATACACCAAACACAGTAATAATAATATATCATATTAACTTTATAATTTTACATTAATTAAAGTTTAGGCAATAAGACATAAAATCTTGTCCAAGGACTATTGAATTATGTTTCAACTTTTAGTTTAATCAATTGTCACTTTATATATTTTGATGTCATTTTACAGGTGCACACAAATTTAAAATGTTTGTATTTTACTGGTGAATAAAATTTTAATTGCTGTAAGTATCCCTTTTTACATTTCTCAAAGCCTTTTATTTTTCCAATATTAAGAATTTAGCTCAGTAGGTACTGAGAGCCACCAGCCACCAGAGATCAGTTTGCGCTGATTCTGTGACTGGGATGATGGAAACGGGGCTGCCGCTCCACAAGCACTACCCCACTGTCTCCTGGGACGTCTCCCTCTGCTGCGTGGGGCTTTAACAGGACAAACTCCTCAGCTCGTTTTGTTGTCTAGCTTTTATCTTTCTAGAACTGAATGGGTTTGCTGACGTCCTCAGCCTTTCAACACGTTAAGGGCGGAGCAGATTTTGCTGGGCTTTCCGTTCAAGGAGTGGGCCAGCGACCACTGGACAGGCGTTGAGTTAGAGTATAAACAGGCGCACAATGGTGCAGCCCATGCAAAACTTCATTAAAATTACAGTATTCATTTTTTAACCTTGATACTGCCAGTGCCACGCACCGATGTTGCCCAAACAAAAAGTTCGCTATCAGTCCCTGGGGACTGACTCAGTGCTTAACGTGTTAACCACCTTCCTTGTTGTTGGTGGTGGTGCTGGTGTTGAGGGGGAAGGAGCAGGGCAACGGGAGTGAGGGAGATAGGCAAACAGCCTTAATGGAAAAGTGGCATCTCATGCCATTTTTAATCTTGCTTTGGAGTCTTTGGAATTCTTGATTAAGAGAATTAGTATTTTTCACATATTCTATAACATTCTTTTATTATCTCCGCAAATGGTGCCTGTATAGTCATCCTTTCTTTCTTCTCTTTCTGTAACTCTTTCTTCTCTTTCTGTAAAATGTGAGACCTCACTGTATCTGAAATTTATCTTTTATGTTTTCTACAGTTTTGTCTTTCTACCTTGCTTCATATATATATATATATATATTTGCTATATCTTTGAGTTCACTGATTCTTTATTTTGCTTTTATAGTCAGTCTTTAAACCCACCCATTGAAGGTTTTATTTTTATTTTGGGGGAATATTATTATTATTATTTTTACGATTTTATTTATTTATTTAGAGAGAGGGGGAGGGAGAGAAAGAGAGGGAGAGAAATATCAATGTGTGGTTGTCTCTCTCGTGGCCCCCACTGGGGACCTGGCCCACAAGGCAGGCATGTGCTCTGACTGGGAATCGAACCAGCGACCCTTTGGTTTACAGCCTGCACTCAATCCACTGAGCTACACCAGCCAGGCTTGGGGGAATATTAATAATTACATTTTATTTTTATGTGAAAAGGGTTTTAGGAAGGGCTACTTTCTGAATCCATTTTGTTACTTAGATATTCTCCTGCTCTACATTTATATTTAAATTTAACTTTTTTATGTCCTTAAACAAAATACATGTTTGTACAAACCACATAGTGTCAATTCAGTCCAACAATGCATGAAAGGACTGGATTGTGGTTACATATTCTTAGGATTACATTGCTTTACTCACTGTCAAGATTTGACATGGTGCGCTCATGAACAGTTTTGTTTCTAGTACATTTTTCCCTGTATACCTCCATGAGTATCTAATTTTCAATTAGAGGCATGGTAGTTCCCTATTAGATTTTTCATACAGGATATTTTTTAAACATTTTAATTTACATTTCCCATATTCTTATTCATCTTGTCAGACTGGTTCAGACACAAATAACTCTACAAAACATTTTTGGGCCAAGGCAGAATTGATCATTTCCAATTTGTGCACATAATAAGCCCAGTGCACATAAAAAACTGAACCTGTAATATCTTTAAATCTTATTTTTCTAATATCCATTTTTGCAAAAGTGTATAAACTTCTTAAACCAATACTAAGTATAATTTGTTGACTTATATTCACAACACCATGTACAACTTTTAGCTCATAAGAAGCACTCAACAAATGCTTGGTATGTCTAGATTTCAACACTGAATAGAGAAATAACTTCCATTTCAGATTCACAAATATTTCTCCATTGAATGTCTTATGCTTTCTTCTTTAGTGCACCCAAATAGTATTTTCTTATTTTTAAAATGCCTGCTATAGCTTGAATAGAAACTTGCTCTAGATTCTGTAGAAGTGAATACCTCATTCAAGTTATAAATAATTTTTCAAGTGCCTATTACATGTCATACTCTATGAGGGTTGCTAGCATTGTAGTAATAACAATTGGGAAGCGACTGTAAAAGGTGCGAATGGAAATCAAGATTATTTTCTCTTTTCTTTCCTCTATCCCATTTTCTTCTGACCCTTAAATAAAATCTAGGGCAACTCCTATGATTTATGCAGTCATGCTCAGATGATAAAAATATCTCCTGTCAGTTTTGATCACAAGTAAAATTTCATTTTAAGAACAGTCAAATCTATTCATTTTATTTGAATGCAATGTTTTCTTCCTGCTCCACTTTATCTGCAGTGGGAAAAGGGGGTCATTATTGGATTCTTCATTATCTCTTTAGCTAGGCTTTTTTTAGCTTCCTGCAACATTTCTTAGGTAAGAGAGGAGTGAGAAACCAGGAAATGTCTTATTAGATTAACACTGCTTAAACTAACTTTGATTTCCTCTGGCTGTAGTAGATGCTGAGAAATAATATTTCTCCTTCAGAGTGCTTTGTGGTCCCATTGCAGACATCCTCAAATTGCTCATCGTGCATCCAGTGCACTTTATAGTAGGTGAAGCACTCTACAGTACATAGCTGGCCACTTGATATTCTCTAGATGGCTTCCTGTCATGGCAGTCTACTCATACTCTGAGGGTCCTTATGAGGCTCCATAGTCAAGGAAATCTAAGTCAAAATCATTTCAGTTGCAGACAAGTTCTCTACCTCCCCTCCCCTCTTCTCCCCTCTCCTATCCTCCCTCTGAAATGGCCACATTTGATCTTAGGGAAACACGTTTGAATTTATATTTACAGAAATGTTGTAAGTTGTTTAAGTACACTGCTCTATTCTGTTGCCACATGAAATTTCAAATTCTCACCCTTTATATTGCCTATGCCTATATTAGTTCATAGTATTCTTTTTTTTTTTTAAGATTTTATTTATTTATGTTTAGACAGAAGGGAATGGAGGGAGAAGACATGGGGTGAAACATCAATGTGTGGTTGCATCTCACGTGGCCCTCCTGGGGACCTGGCCTGCAACCCAGGCATGTGTCCTGACTGGGAATCGAACTGGGACCCTTTGGTTCACAGCCCATGCTCAATCCACTGAGCTACACCAGCCAGGGCAATTCATAGTGTTCTTCAAATGCCAGAGGATATATATTAATATCTCCAAATGGTCTATTTGAAGCTTCTCCTGCCAGGCTTAAAGTGAAGAAAGTTGCTTTTCCTCTTTTCCCTATTGGCAAAATTCTCTGCAAATAAATATCTCCAATTTTCAAACTTCTTTTTGAATGATTAATTTTATAAATTGCTAGTTACAAAACCCATTTTTAAATGTGTTACAAAATCCATTTTATCTACCTTTTAAGCAAATTTAATATTGATTATTTACAATAGTCTATAGAAAATAAAAATATTCAGTGCCTGTTTTCTTAGGATCCCAGTTAAAATTAAAAGAGAATCTCATTTCTATCATCCTTTTACAAAATGATGACTAGGAGCTTACTACACTGAAGCTGACATTTAAAAAAATAATTATATACAAATAATTGCTAACAATATGATACTTGCTTTAATATACGCATTAGCTATACACTCTGAAAGCTAGGAAGAGTCAAGGAATTACTGTCTGGTTAATGTCAGATAACTTTTAAAAGGCAGAAAATATTTGAGGAAAACTTGAAAGATATATAGAAGTTAGATGAGAATAAAATAGCAAAGAATACCCAAGCAGAATGATCTCTATGTTCAAAAGCAAATGGTAGTGAGAGAGCAATATTTGTTTTGGAAAAAAAATAAAGATTCTGGTGTATCTAATGACCAGTGCATGATATATGGTGGCAGGAAGTAGTGATGAATAGAAATGATCCTGGTTACGTATTTTGGATAAGATGTACACAGTGCAATCCAATGTTTTAAGAAAATGGGGATTTATTGAGGAATTGTAATCAGGAGAGTGATATGATGAGATTTGAATGAAAATAAAGTATTTCATAAGATGTATTGCATGGAACGATGGTGGAGGGGAAGTAGAGGATCGTAGAGAAGCTCCTCAGAAAAAGGCTTTATAATTAAATGTTTGAGATAGTCTGCATTCGACTTATCAGGCATACAAGATTATTGAATAGTCTGAGAATTTTTGGAGTAAAAGAACCTTTTAGCATTGAATGAGTCCTGTATCAATCAAAATTGTTATTACCCATAATTTTAACAACTAATAGTGATTTACAGAAATATTGAATAGTAAAAAAAATAAATCTCCCAGGTAGCCTGGTGTTAATGACATTTATGAGCATTTACAAGCTATTTAGAAAGTGACTGTAATTGTATGTATGACAGGTTTTGAGAGGCTTCACTGAGAGAATGAGAGTTGGGATGACTCGGGTATCTGTGTAGAGAATTTATTGCACTGTGGCACATGGGGGGACAGTGAAAAAAGGAGAGAAGTTTCACTCTGTGTATTCCACATTTCAATTGTCTGTGAATGTCAAACCACTCAGAGATAATAAGCAAACTTATTAAACTTATGTTTAAATTCTAATTTTAATAAAAATGTTAGTTTTGTCATCTCTAAAGTATGTTGTATTACATTAAGCCTGCTAAATATTATTTTATTGTTGGCTTGAATGCAGGTCCCACTTGTTAACTTGATTGATAAATGTTTGGGAATTAAGCACATAAGACTTATTACTCCACCTCACACCCGCAGCAGATTCCTGTCTCAGACTTGAGGAACTACCTCTGAATAACTCCTAAATGAAGAAGAAAATGCCCAGATGTTTGGAATAAAAACCCAGCTTAGATCACAAGCGACACTCTGTTAATATTCTTAGTTATGTATTTTCATTTCTTTCTTATGTCTACAACTTTAAAAAGGGAGAGTTATAAAAGGTTTTGTAAAAGTAGCTATGTTTATAGCTTTAAAAAAACTTACTATTTTTTTGTTGAAAAGCTGTCCTGTGACTTCTATATCCAGTAACAGTGCTGACTACACCACATGAAAAAAGAAGAAGAAGAAGAAGAAGCTACTGGCAAAAAATACATAGAAATGCTATTTCTGAATGCATAGCTGACCTTGCAAGATGTTAAGGGAAATCCCCAGAAGCATAAAATGAAAAAGAAGCTGAAAACCACAGTGTTAAGTGAGCTCTGAAATCATGAATGTCCTGAGGGCATTTAAGGGGTTCAGTAGCTGAATTTTGGGTTTGAGTGTCTGCATAAGAAATAGGAAGGAGTCAATGCTTTGGACACGGTAAGGTGGTTATTATAAATGAGTTCTTTTTTTAAGGACTTCTACCTAAAATAAGACCATTAATGAAGTACAACTTTAGGAAAGTGTGGATTGAAAAAAATTTTCCTACAGGCAATATCAGATAACCTCAGTATATATTTGTATCAGCTTGGATTCAAGAAAGAATTTAAAATATAGAAAAAAGAAAAACTGTTAACCATTCACAAAGACCTGTGTGGCCTCATTCAGATATTGGTTTGAGTTTACAAATATTGAGTACCTACTAAGTCAAAGTTTAATTTAAATGAGGTTAATGTTTAATAACTGTCTGTGGTTCCTGGCAGTGGGATGTTCTCTTGGGAGAGACTTCTGAATGGCTCAAAGGATATGAAAAGATTTGAGATGAAAATTGACACAGTTGAAAGAAAGACAGGCCAATAATACACAATCAGAGTAGAAAATTATAGCACATAAATCACAGTAATTATCAGAACAAGTGTCCTTAAATTAATATTAATAAATTTATAAGTCAACATCTATACAAATAATTATATTTATGTAAAATAATATACCCTTCAAATTAGAAAACAAACATTCTTACATAATTGAGTTCAAAATAAACCTAATACAGCTGAACAAGCAATATAGCACCTTATGTTGAGATCACTGAAATGAGAAACAACAGAGAGGCTCAAAATGCCAAAATGATCAATAAAATAGACAAAAATCGGGAATTTTTGATAAAACAAAATTTTTACAAAAGGGGAGTCATTCATAAACTATATTATAAATAAAAAAATTAACCACTGGTGTATTAAATGATTGAGTGTATTAAAATATTAAGGCAAATAAATATAAAAACATAAATTCATAAAGAATTGCATAAGAAAGGTGATTCAAATTATTAAAATTTTTATAATATTAAAAATACGATTACCTACTTAGAAACTCCAATAAACTAAAAAAGTAGTATTTAAAATTAAAGAATAATTACTATATAAAAATTAATTTGTGACAACTAGTCATATATACCAACAAGAAGTAGTTGGAAAATGTAATAAAAAGCATTTTTAAGAACAATAAATAATTTACATGACTTTTATGGGCCAAATTTTCTCTATGCCATCTGTAGACCTGTTTTTAATTGGTATTTCATCTTGGCTACTCATAATTTTTTCTTTGGCTTATGAGTCACTGTTGCTCACATTCTTTGTATCATGAAAAATGTTAGAGTCATAAACTTTAATTAGTTAATTAGACTTTAGCCTGCTTAATTAAATTTTAATTAGTTTTATTAGACTTTAGCTGAATGTGGGATGAGAAAGCAGACAATCATTTTCTCAGAAATGAACTATAAAGTTGAAAAAAATATCAAAAATTAATTTCAGCATCGTGAAAATTGATCAAAGACATACAAACATTTATGCATAAAAATTCCTAAGTTTGCATCCACACAGGGCGATTCTGTAGTATTCTTATTTGGGAGAGTTTTCTTGCCTCACTCCCAACTCTGTCCGTGTGGTCCCACAACACAGAGACGTGCGTGAGTGTATGAGGAAGGTGCGGCACTGCTTGGAAGAAACTAAAAGAAAAGGAAGACCTCAGAAAGGCCTGGACTTTGAATGCTCTCTACAGGGCACGCACAGACCTGTCTTCAGAGAGTGTGAGCCCTGGTGACTGGAGCACTGCCTTTGTCAGCTTGCGGCTGAACACAGGCTGTGCAGGTCCAGGGACAACCATAGAAAGCGGGCTCAAAAACAGGCACAAGAAAATAAACTGATTGAGAGATTTACACACAGATATTATCATAGGTAAACTCGTAAAGTCCAAAGGAAAAATACAAATCTTAGAAGCAACTCATATGTAAGAGAAAAAGATACAATTAATGATCAAATATCTATCAGAAAAACATGGAGACCAAAAGGCAGCAGATAGACATTTCTCAAGAGTGGAAAGAAAATAATCTGTCAACTAAGATTTGTATATTTAGAAAATCTATCTTTAAAACATAAAGGTAAAATAATGATATATCCAGATTTAAAAATAAAACAAAGAATTAGTTACTATCAAGTAAGTATTACAAGAAATACTAAAATATGTCCTTTAGGCTAAAAGAAAATACCAGAAAATAACTTGAATTCATGAATACAAAGAATGAATATCAGCTACGGCAAATATAGGGTAACTCTAGAAGAATTTATACATGTTTTTATTTGTTTCATTAATCTCATTAAGATTGTATAGAGCACAAATATCATATTATAGTGTGCCATTTATAACATATAGATTTAATGTTTATGACAATAAAGCACAAAAGAGGAAGAAAATATATTAAAACAATATTTCTATATTCTACAAAAATTAGGTCAGTATTATTCTAAAGTAGAATATGATAAATTGAAATCTATTTTTTTAATTTCTCAAGCAATGGCTAGGAAAATTAATGGAAAAGAATTTAAAAATTCAACAGGAGAAATAAAATTATAGATAAAAATATTTTGACACAAAATAGGACATTAGAAGAGAAAGAATGAAACGAAAAATGAATCATTAAACTAGAAAGCAAAAGTATGAAATGCAGCCATAAGAATAATACCTTAACAGTGAATGGAATAAACACTCCATTCAAAAAAGAAGAGATTGACAGACTTGATAAACACAGACTCAAGCAATGGCTTAGATACAAAGACAAAGCAAGTTGAAAATTAAAAGTATGAAAAAAGAGATCATGTAGGATCGAGGATGGGAGGTGGGGATGACTGGGGTAGGGGAGAGTAGAGGGGGAAAATAGAGACAATTGTACTTGAACAACAATTAAAAAAGAGTGTCTATCAGAGAAACGGAATGATTATATAAATTTCAGACAAAATCATCCATAAGATAAATATTTAAGAGAAAAATCATTCTGAAATGATCAGTACATCAATAGGATACAATAATTGTAAATATATATGCACTTAACAGAATTATGAAGCCAAAACTGTCATTAAAAACAATGGACAATTCAAAAATAAGAGTTGTAGGTTTCTATATGTCACTCTAAAAAATGATAGAACAACTAGGTAGAAAATCAGCCAGGGGACAAAAGATGAGCTATATTATTGACCAAATTAGACTGACATGTTTAATAAAAAGTCCACCAGTGACTGCAGAAAACACATTCTTGTAAGTGCAAATGGATCTTACTCTAGAGATACCAAATGCTGGAATGCACATACACACTGAAAAATCTCAATAAATACAAAAAATCTTAATTGTACCAAGTAAGATTGAACATCTGGGAAATTCTATAACACTTGAAAGTTAAACATACTCCAACATAACCCACGGATGAAAAATTGCTCTCACAAAATAAATTAAAATCCATTTGAAGATGTATGAGAATGAAAATGCAGCACATCAAAATTTATCAGATGCAATTAAAGCAGTTGGAAAGATATCTATAGCTTTAATCTCTTAGATCAATAAAGGAGCAATGAATAAGCTATCACTACAGAAACATAGAAAAAAATGATTAAATCTAAAGCAAGCAAGAAAAAATAGAAAAATAAAGATTAGAGTAGAAGTCAATGAAACAGAAAAGAGAAAACAATACATAAAAATCAATAAATCAAATTATGTTTTTAATGAAGAAATCAAGAAAATTGTCAAGCAATTAGCATATTGACCAAGAAAATAATTCAAAATTAGAAATAAAAATAGAAGAAATCACTAACATCCCTATAAGTTTAAAAGAATTACAATGACATATTGTAAACAACATTATGCCAACAAGTTGACTGACTTAGATAAAATGGACAAATTCCTAAAGACAAATTTTGAAATTTGGCTATCAAAAAAATGAAAAATTTGAATAAACTAGCAAACAAGACATTGAATTAGTGATTTAAAATTTTCCCACAAAGATACGCCCCAAAGAAAATGGTTTTACTAGAGAATTCTTTGAAATATTTGAATAAATAATACCTATACTTCTAAAAGTCTTTCAGAGCACAGGGGATGAGTGAGCATATCCCAACTTATTGTGAGGCCAGTATTACCATTGCACCATGGTCAGAGAATGACAAACAAGAAAGAAAGCTACCCTTCAATAGCCCTCATGAAAATGATGCAAAATTCTTAATAAATATTAGCCAACTGAATCCAGCAACACATAAAAATAATTATAAATTATAGCTAACTGTAATTTCTATCAGGAATGCAAACTTGATTCACCATCAAAAATAAAGTAACAAAAACACATGATCTCTCCAATAGACTAAGAAAAAGCATTTGACAAGGTCTCTTTTTACCGTAATACTTAAACTAGGAATAGGAGAATTTCTCAACCTGACTGAGTTCATCTTTGAAAGACCTGTAGCTAATATCGTACAAATTGGTGGCCCAAAATTTTCCCACTGTTTGGGAATAAGGAAAGGATGTTGATCCTGACACTTCTATGCAACATTGTACTGGCAGTTCTAGCTAATGCAAGGAGCAGAGAAAAGAAAAATAAAAGGAAAGAAAGGAAAATGAAAGAGGAAAGAAAGAAACAGGGAGAGAGGAAGGAAGGAAAGGATAGAGAGACAGAGACAGAAACAATACGTGTGTGTTTGTGTGTGTGTGTGTGTGTGTGTGTGTGTGTGAGAGAGAGAAAGAGAGAGAGAGAGAGAGAGAAGTATTTATATGTAGAAAATCCTAGGGAACCCACAAAAATGTCACTAGAAATAATTAGATAAGTCATAGAACACAAGATAAATATGTTAAAATAAAACACAACAGGCAATCCAAAAATAGTATCAAAAATAAGTTTTGAAAACATCAAAATTAACAAAATTAAGAAACAAGTATAAAAGTACATGCCATATTTATACAGTGAAATTTATAAAATGTGGCTGAGAGAATATCAAGAAAATGTAACTAAATATAAAGTTTCTCCATGTCCACAGATTAGAGCATTCAATATGGTTAAGACTGCAGTTATCCCAGAATCAAAGTATATATTTAACATAATCACTATTAAAATTCCAGCAACAATTGTTAAACAAATTGATTAGCTACTCCTAAAATAGTTATAGAAATTCAAAGGACCTAAGATAATTTATGAAGAGAAGAGAAAATCTGAAAGATTTATCCTACCAGATTTTAAAAGTTACCATAAAGCCAGAGTAATAAAAAACATATCAACTGAACAAAAATAAGAGTCCAGAATAAACCTTTAGATTTACAATCAATTGATTTTTGACACAATGCCAAGAAAAATTCAATTGGGGAAAGGATAGTGTTTTTAATAAAATGTTCTGAGACCTTTTTTTTTCCAAATGCAATAACATGAACTTAGACACTTCCTGAAGTACACAAAATTCATTTAAAATAGATCGTTGACCTAAGTGTAACAGTTAAAATACTGAAACTGCTACAAGCAGACAAAGGATCAAACCTTCTGACCTCAGGGTGGGTCAACATTTCTTAGATGCAATACCGAAAGTTTAAACATCAAAAAAGGAAAAAAGGTTAAATTGGACTTCATTAAAATGAAAACTTTTATACATTAAAAGACACCAATAAGTAAACGACAACACAAGCTACAGACAGGAAGAATACGTTTGCCGAAGAGAGGTACAAGCAGATTCCCGGTGCTTTTGCCTGGTGCCAGTGCCTTTGTTTAACCCTTCTCCATTCTGTGTCATCAGGCCTTTTGATTTGCTTGCAACTTACAGAATATGGAACCAGTGATGAGGTCTCAGTCCCAGCCTTAGTCAGAGTTTGTGAAACTCTGTCTAAGCTGACCGGAGCCAGAGAGTTTCCTTACCAGCTTGATGCACTACGCAGCCATAACGAGGAAGCCCCTGTTATGCTACAGTGGGTTGCCTCTAGCCAAAGGCCAGTATAAGGCAAGCATTTATATATCAACAAGAAAATAAATTTTGCAACAACCTGAATAAACCTGAAAGCAGATCATTCCCCAGTCAAACCTCCAGAGGAAAATAGTGTCCTTCTAAAACATGAGGGCAGCCTGGAAAGACCCTGGACAGAGGATTCAACTAAGCCATACCTAGGATTCTGACTCAGGAGAATTGTGAGATTATAAAAGTGTGTGTTGTGTTAAGCCAGTAAATTTGTGGTAATTTGTTAGTAGCAATATAAATCAAATGAATCTTATTTGTCATAAAATACGTGAAAATGGATCCAAAAGATATGAATAAATTTAATCTGATACTATAAAGTCAAATATTCCAATTAAAAGTGAACAAAATAATTCAGTAGGCATTTTGCTAAAAAAGATGGGAGAATGGCTAATAAGCACATAAAAAGGTGCCCAACATAATCATTCTTTTCGGGGATGCAAATTGAAAGCACGAAGATGTAACACAATCCACTCATCAGAAGGGCTGTGGCAGAAAGGATAGGTAATGCCCAGTGTTGACTAGAAGGTAGAATAACCAGAACTCAGCAACCCAATGAGAACTTTCATTCAATGGTATTCTGAATAACTCATTGAGAGGTCAGTAATTGAACCCACTGCAAGATTAAGAAAGCACTAATTATCTTTAAATAATTACTAAAATGACAATTGATTCATATGATATCTCATTTAATCATAAATTAAGAATATACTGTAATTTCTCCATTATATACTTGAGGAAACTGACAAAATAATACTAAATAGTTATATAGTAATAGATAACATTTACTGACCAACTGCTATGTGCCAAACACTATTCTAAGTGCTTTAGCTGAATTAATATTTATAAAGAACCCATGAAGCTAGGGCAGTTGCCATTACCATCCACTTTGGGAAATGAATGAAAAATAAGTGGGACTAGGAGAGAGAGAGAAAGTTGAAAGAAGTTATTTGTACATAGTTAAGTATTGTAACAAAGCAGAATTTGAATGAAAGCAGTAGGGTTGAAGATCTCAATTTTGTAACCCCTATGTATAAATCCTCCCAAATAACCCTGTGTACAATAACTATAAGCTGGCAGATCCAAAACCTGCAATGTTTTCTTTACAATAGACCTCTTCACCATCTGCGGTAATATATCTGCTGGGATTGGGGGTAGGCATGTGAATGATGTTTTTCCTTGTGTACTTTAGGAAGGACAGAGGAAATTGAGTAAAAACCAGAGTTGGTGCAGATTGATTATTACTCATGACCTCACAATCCGAATGATTAAACTGTTACGATGCAGAGAGAAAAGGATCCCCTGCCACACTGCGTTCTGTGTCTCCAGACAGCCCTTTTTTGTTTTTCCTCCTCCACGTCAGGATAGGAACACGCAAAGGTAAGGAGCCAAGGCTTGGATGCTTTCGGTCTGCATCAACCCAATTACTGACTCCAAATTATTATGCCTACTCTGTTCCAAATTTTCCCTGGAATTGTAGCTTTTCCTCTCTGCACAGGGCCATCTCTCACAATCTAAGCTGTCATCCCCCACATTCCCTGTCTCATTGCACTTATTTCTAGAATATTATCCCATAGCAGTGCAGAATTTATTTTCAGGCAAGAGTTAATTATAATGACCCCACATAAAGTCATCCTGTAGTGAGAGAATGACTTTTTCTCCATTACACAAAGCAATTTTCTCTGACATATTAACCTTCACTGAACATTTTTCTAATTTTATCCAGGCAGAATCACACGTATGAAGTATATTTTAAATGGAGTTTTTTAAAATATTAGAAACTCTCTTGTGAGAAAGAAAGAATGGAATAAAAAATGAGATTTACATTTTAGTATTTCCTCATTTTTTCTATTTTAGCTAGTGTAATCAATTCTCAGAAGTACTGAAGAGCAAATTTTTAATGACATTGAAGAGAAAAATAAATGGGCTAAGTCAGCAACACTTTCAACATTTTTAATAGAAGTTTTTATAAAAATCTTTCTGATTTTTGTACCCTTTAAACAACCTTTCCCATTATTTGCATTCCCCACTACTCAGTAACCACTTTCGTACTCTCTGTTTCTATATGTTTCACTTTTTTTTTGTTTTCATATATGTGATACAGTATAGTAGTATTTTTTATTCTCAATTTTTTTTTTTAATTTAACAAAATGCCTTCCAGGTCCATCCGTTTTGTTGCAAATAGCAGGGTTTCCCTCTATTTTGTGGCTGCATAACATTATCTTGTGTGTGGTTACATGCGACATACAATTAGTCACACCTTCTTACCCATGCATCCTTTGCTAGACACACAGATTATTGCCTTATCTTGGTTATTGTGCACAAAGCTTCAATGAACACGGGAGTTCGGGTATTTCTTTGAGATTCTATTTTTATTTCCTTTGAATATATACTCAGAAGTGGGACTGCTGGATAATATGGTAGCTCTGTTCTTAATATTTTTTAAGTTTTTGAGGAAACTTTACACTGTTTTCCGTAGTGGTTGCACCAATTTCCATTCCCACCTACAGTGTACAGGGTTCTCTTTTCTCTGTGTCCTTGCCAACAGTTATCTCTTGTCTCTTTTCCTTTATTTTTATTGTTGACACTATTACAGTTGTCCCCCTTTACCCCTCTTGCCCACCTCCACCCAGTCCCTGCCCCCCTCCCCGCTGCCCATCACCGCACTGCTGTCTGTGTCTGTGGGTGATGCATGTGTGTTCTTTGCCTAATCTCTTCACCTTATTTCATCCAGTATCCCCGTCCCTCACTCCTCTGACAGCTGGCAGTCTGTTCCATGTGTCCATGTCTCTATTTCTGTTTTGTTCATCAGTTTATTTTGTTCATTAGATTCTAACATGTCAATGAGATCAATATGGTATTTGTCTTTCTCTGACTGGCTTATTTCACTTAGCATAATAATCTCCAGGTCCATCCATGCTGTCACAAAGGGTAAGATTTCCTTCTTATTTATGGTTCTTGTCTCTTTGATAATGGCTATTTGAAAAGGTGTGAAGTAAGATCACTTTGTGGTATTTGTTGTTAACATTTCCTGGATGATTAGTGATTTTGAGCCCCTTTTCATGTAGCTATTGGCCATCTGTATATTTTCTTTGGAAAAATGTTTATTCAGTTCCTGTGCCCATGTTTCTATCATAGTGGTTTTTGTTATTGAAGTGAATTAAAACTTTATTATAATTGATATAAGACATATGTTGATACAAGTGGAATGGATATGGAAAAAATACGGGAGAGGCCCATGGCCCCATCGATTTGGCCTCCCAGTTCCTCAGAAGGCAGTCCCTGCGATATCTCATTGCAACTCCAGAACTCCACAGAGCAGAGGTGGAAAACCAGTCAAATAATTTCCTTCAGATACAAAAGTAAGTGCCACCATTAACAAGGCAGCATCAGGAGAATTGGCTTATAGAAGGGATTTTGATGAGACAAAGGAAACAGGCATAAGAATGTGCTCTGATAAAATGCTCACTGATCTGTAGCAAGTCAGTTACAACTTCAGATCTATAATAATAGAATAATTTCTTTAAAACCCGTATTTCCTCCTACCCCCCTTGCCTTTCCCCTTCTCATCTATCCTTCTCCAAAGGTTTCCATCATCATCTTTACGTAAATCTAGCCATGTGGCCAGGCAAGCAGAACTGCCGCAGTAGCCACAGTGATGAGCTACAATGAGAAAATAATAAGAGAGGGCAGTTGTCCTGGTTTTAATGACTGTGGCATTAGAATCTAAAGAAGAAAAAAACAACCTTTTTCTCTAAAGATCCAGATAGCAAATTAGTTAGTATTTGTAAGCTATACCTCATATTTATGGAATACTTTTTTCATTTGTTTGTGTATGCACTGTTTTAATAAAAAAAAAAAACACAACAGCATAGTTACTCAGCTCTCAGGCTTCACAAAACAAGCCTCAGGGGTGGACTCCACTGGTCATAATTTGCCAATTCATGGCTTAAACAATCTCCTTATTCTAAGGAAAAAAATCCAAGAAGAATCTCCAAATCATGTTCTGTCATAACTAATATGCCATTCATATATATATTCATACACAAAACCCATGAGTTTCAAGAACTATCTACATTTGCTACTCTGGAGGAACTGATGGTGAATATCAACCTGTTTCTTTGGTTTGGTCTCAGACAGGGCATTTGGGAAATCTGTGGTGTCATTTTGGCTTGCCATGCTGACCGCAGGAGAGGGTGGTTGGAATGAAGGGAGGGGACTGGGTAGCAGGCATTTATTGCCTGGGGTGCCAAATATCCTCCAACTGGAGTTTTAATCATAATCCAGAATTACCTTCCAACATGTTAATAAAAGTCCTCAAATGAAACACTGAACTTTTGGGGACATGACTCCTCTCCAGATTTCAGAACAGATTCACATGTTGTAGGGCTAAAAGCTTTTGCGGTTTGAGGGCTGTTATTTCAAGAATATAAAATTACCAACACAAAATTTGGCGTGAAGTGAAACGAATGTTTATTTAGAATGAGAAAATAAAACCTTAAATATTACATACTTTTAAAAGCTGATAAGTAATCAATGTCACCAAATTTTTAAAAATTGTAAATATCATTGTCTAATATCATTATAACTTTATATTGTTATAACATTTTCCCCATATTTTCTTGCATACTCACTGATATTCTCTTCATCTGACAACCGTTTTACAATATTTTTGCAGAACCTATAGAAAGAAAATATAGTTCAATATTTTCTTTAGCATGGTGGATCAGCATTTTTTAATCCATTAGAGACAGTCTCAGCTCACCATTCCACAATGCAGTATCTGTAAATTTGCAGATTCTGTATCAGGAGGTGCTTCCTGTGGAGGCAAGGCTTTGAGGAACTCCATCCCTCTGGTCTCATCTGCAGCCACTGCAGCAGCTGGGCCAGCTTTGTCCAGGACTCTCTGCTCCAATTTCCTCCATCTGCCCACAGGCGGTGTGTCCTCAGCAAAGACTCCACAGCATGCTAGTCATACCTTCCTCCTTGGCATCTAGAAAAGCATTTCAGATGCTCCCCTAGGTCCAACAGGGACAGCTTGCTATTGATGGCATGATTCCCTCGGGCCCCTGTCCAGCCTCAGCTCCAGGAGCAATACTGTGGCTGAGTGGGTGGCGCCTCTGCTGGGAGGGCGCTCCAAGCCTCTGGCTCAGGCTGGGTGGGCCACGTTCTCCAGGTGCTCCCCAAGGAAACTCCCAGGAATTGCACGTAACTGGGCAACTGAGTAGTCCTGGAGATTAAGCTATATTTAAGCCAGATTAAGATCAGATAAGGTCATTTCTGCCGACCTGGGCCTATTCATGTGGGTCTCATTATTATATGACATGTTTGTTTGCTTGTTTGTTTTTCCAGGAATGTCTGCCACTGGATCACTTTTTTCCTTTCCTTAACAGTTTCTCACATCCCAGATTAAAGAGTCTTATTATGATCTAACCACTGAATGTGTCTCATCAGTACATTATACACAAATTGGCTATCCTCATTCTGTCTCCCTCCTCCCACCGTTGGACTTTTTAAGTCCAATGGTATAAATCTGTGTATCATGTAGAAGACCTATGATTGTCTGTGTAGGTGCAGCAGCCCCTGTGAGCATTAGCAGATTATCTTAATTCCTTTCATTGCTGCGAGTATAAAATCGATCTCCATTGTGCTGTTCCATGATACCTCTAGTACAACACAATTTAACAACCCTCTGCACAAGTATCTTGGAGCATTAATATTTAAAAACAACGGTACTCCTCTCATAGATGTTGAATTTTTATTCTTTAAAGAATGTTTAATCTTATTTTCCTAGTTTCTTAGCATAGCTCTCTTCTTATAACACTCCCAATTCTATGTAAATGCATGCCAGAAACAGAAAGTAATATCAGTGTAAAGCAAAACACTAACTGTAATCACTTATTCTCCTATAAACTGAAATACAGTTAAAAGTAAGAAGACCCCTTCAAAGAAACTTTTAAAAAATATCTAAGAATCTTATATTGTTGTACCTTAACACAATGAAAGTTCTGAGTCAACAAGTAACAATTTGTTCTATCATACTTATATGTGTCTGTGATAAGTTTTCCACTTTCTTATTATGAGGTTTTCTCTTATCTTTTACATCAAATAAATAATATATTTTGTACAAAAATCCTCAGAGAAACAGACATATCATAGCAATATAAGATATATGTAAGGAAAAATAGTTTCCATTTTTCCTAAAGCAAACCTATGTGGTGTAATCATAGGAGCAAAAGCACCCTAGTCCTTCCCAAAGAAGAGAGATACAGTGTGTTTCTGTAACCTGGCAACTCTGTAGCTATCACTTTGAGAGTGAGAGTTTCTCCTGAATTGGTTCATCAGTTACTTTGATGTTATCTTTTAGTGCTGCTATGCTGCAGTGCGGCTTATCTCCTGTTCCTCTCAAATGTTGTTTTCCTTCCTTTGGACGGTTACTCAAAGGAAGGAAAATATGCACATGCACTTTAGTATATATGGAAAAATGCAATTACATCTTACCTCCACCTACAGTTTACTTTTCTCTGAAGCATCAGAAGAAAAAGAATTATTTTTAGAGGTGTTCAATTTCAGAGAAATAAAGGCCTTCGTGTAGTAATAAAAAAGCAATGTTGCTTATTATGCCATTGGAATGTAAAAATGTGTGAGAACTATGGAAAAACTTTAAAAATACTTCTAATTTACCTGATATTCATCTCAGGGGGTATTTATGGGATCAATTTATATATGATATAGATGATAATTTCATATAAGAATAGAATGTAAGGACAACTGCTCTCCTGTAGTTAAATCTTCTTAAACAGTCTTTGTGAGTGGTCTCTCAATATCTCCAGTGATCAGGAAAATAATCACATAAAGTTACCTATTTCATTTTCCAGAAAGTTCTGTAATTATAAAGTTCTTCATATTAAGTTGAAATTTACTTCCATTAGCTTTGAATCACGAAATTTGTCCTACTGTGCAGAACAAACGTAATTTCTCTTCTACCTAGTCGCATTTTACATCTTTGAGGCTTCAGTTCATTACACAATTGTTTTTCCCAGTTTTTCTGTGGTTCCTGAGAAGCGTATCAAAAGTTTTGTGGAAAACGGAGGGAGAGAGAAAAAGGGGGAGGAAGAGGGAGAGAGTCAGGGACAAAGATCAATGAGCAGTAGCGGTGAGTGGAGAGAGACATATTCTTTTCCACACCCTAAACTCAGAAGCATTTCCAAATTACATAGAGATTTAAGATTCTGTGATTTATTAGTAGTAATTTTCCTCATACTATGAGCATAGAACCATTTCAAAATGTTGAAATCAATGTGAATGTCAGACCTCATTTATCTCAGGATTGAAATAGAATTTCAACATTAGCTTTTTGGTGGGGACTTCAGCTTTCCCATAATTTCCTTCCAAATATTACCGGAGTCCCTCAGAGGTCTCCTAATAGTTCACCAAAATATAGCTTTCTTCAGTATGTAAAGTACTTATTATTGTCTTCTGTGTCAGAGCCGGTCTCCCTGTGGACAACTCTCATTTCTGCTCCTCGCAAAACTCGGAGCCTCTTCTCTGCCACTGACCATCAAGAGCAAAGCCACCACTCCTCCTGATGGCCAGAGCATCTGTTTCCATGCCGACGTGTAAGATGACACTGTCAGTGCTCCAGCTGGAGACACTGCTGCCTCGGGGAAGGGCAACGTGGCCCGTGAACAGCATAGTCAGCACCCCACGCGTTCGGTCATCAGGAACGGCTTTGCCCTCCGACCTGGCACCGCCTTTGCACAAATGCCACCGACGCGGCAATTTCTACCACCAATGCTTCCACCATCAGCACTGAGACAGCATGATGCTGTCAATTCCACTGGAAACATTTTTTAAGTTTGATATTAAGACCTCACTTAATATCAAAAGATTCTTGGAAACTGCAACTTTAAGAAATGACATCTAATGAAACAAATTTACCACAGGCTAACGGATATAAACAAGAGCTAAGTTCCTATGACATGTTTCTGATCACACACACACAAAAAAAACATCAACAAACCTCTAAACGAAGATCGAAACACTTCTAATAATAAGGACTGAAATAAATGTGAGTTCCACAGTCATTTGAGAAGGATGGATAAAAACAAGTAAGGAGATTCTTTTCCAACTCTCTTGTCTAGTCAGGGTGGCAGGTGGCTGGAGCCCCTCCCGGCAGCTCAGGGTGCCAGGCAGGACCCACCCTGGACAGGACGCCCCGTCCACCAGTCCATCACAGGGCCTCTCACACCCACACCCACATCCACCCTCACTCATCCTGGGACGACTTAGACATTCTCGTTCAGCTCCTGTGCACATTTTTAGGTTGTGGGAGAAAGCTGGAACACCCACAGAAAACCCACGCAGACATGGAGAGAACGTGTAAAGTCCACACAGCAGTGGCCCCCCCGGGAGTCAGTTTTTATTTTCCTTGTTGACATTATAGTGAAACTTTGAATAAAGGACTTATTTGAGGACTTACTATATTTTTAAATCCTATTATTTTGACTAAAATGCCCTATGTCTTTTGGTTATCTAGGAATTTTAAACACTTTTTCTAAACTTTAGGAATATCCATTTTAAGAATGTCTGCTTTGCAAAGTTAAAGCCAGCAACATATCCCCATCAGCTTTGAAGCCGAGCTTGGATATTTGATAAGGGCTCCGAAGTTTGCATACAGGTAGCGGGGCATTGATAAGAGGAGAGGGACGCCAATGAGACACTGTCCGGAATCAGCCAGTGCAGGTGTGCAGCAGGGGCCGAGGTCCCGGGGTCAGCGCTGCGATTGGCTGTCGTCTTGCACTCAGCAGCAGCCGGAGACAGGTCCTTAGTGCAGTTGAGGGGTGTAACTCGGTCATGGTTCTCGGTTATGTAGGTGCCCGGCCTGGTTCTTTAGTAATGCGGGAGATTCCATGGACCTCTTTATATTTTAATGGATTTCTGTTTTTCTTAAAAGAACTACTGTGGGTTTGCGGGTTTTAATTATATGCTGACAGATAGAGTCAGTGAACTAAACATTTGAGTAGAGACCTGAATCAAAGCATTCAAATTAAGAGCAAAATTGTATAAAAAGCAAATTATTTACATTTTAAAGTAAAACTTCAAGGTAGGTTAGAGCACAGTGCTGTGAAAGTTAAAAAAAAAAACAGTATATTTACAACATAATTTTATTAAATATTATTAATCATGATAATCACAATCTTTTAGGGTAAATTTTCCTTCTGGGTTATAAATAATAAATACATTTAGATTAAGTATACTTCCACTTATTTTCTTATTATTAGTTTCTTTGTATAAAAATGCTGGGCATACTATAGAATTATTGGGAATAGGTAATGAAGTTAAGTTTAGAAATGTTTTAAAATATTATTTATCTCCAACTTAGTGTCAGAAGGTAAAAGAAGGTAATAAGATAAAAGAAAGTAAAGGTACTAATAAACAGAATAAATTACAAAAATGATCAATATAGAAAAAATATGAAATTCAAATTTATCTATTACATATTGAATGTAATTTTACTCCTTCATTTCACAGTTTTCTTTACTGCTATGGGTCTCAAATCTGCTTTAGTATACCTCATATGATCCTAATGGAGAAAAACTACTATAAGAGTAAAAATTTTACTTTGTATTTGCTGAAAATTTCTGTCTAATGAGAACTAACTTACGGTACTGTTATTAGTCACACACACAGAATGAATAATTGCTGACATAGCATATATTCAGCAAGAGCTGGGTACTCATCATAATGAATGTCAGACTGATATTTAATAGGATTTATGTCAAAAAATAAAATGATGAAAAGTCCAATTAAAACAGATCTGGCCATAATACATTCTTTACTTTCCAGCACACTTCACTCTGAATTTAGTCTAAGTACATTATAGAAACAAGATAGAATAAACTATAATCTATCTTTTTGATAATGTAGATTTTGATAATAAAGAGGATGCATTCTGTATTATCGGAAACTACACTAACCAAGTGGTTTTTATGAAATAAATAACAACCTATAGTAAATAGGATGCATTCTGTATTATAAAGAGGATGCATTCTGTATTATCAGAAACTACATTAACCAAGTGGTTTTTATGAAATAAATAACAACCTATAGTGTGACATATTTACGTGTGCATATATATAATAGGGGAGAGAGAGAAGGGGGAGAGGGATACAAATACCCTTAACTGCAAATCTAAAATTCAGAGAGCTATGCATCAAGGTTTTTTTTTTTTTCCTTAAAATTCACTTTTTAGAAAAGCCTGAGAAGAACAATCTCTAGGCTACTTACAATCTTTTTGGAAAAAAAAAGGCAAAACCCTCTAATTACAATTGTTCACACATTTTACAGCAGAAATAATAATGAGTTTGATGATGGTTTACTGCCACGAATCTCTCTGGCAGTGTTAGCCATTTTATAGTGTTTGCAATACATCTCCCGTTTAAAGGTTTTTAAAAAAATGAAATTCTAAAACACACTTTTCTCAGAGAATTTAGATGAGGATTGTCAATCTGTATTTTTAAACCAAAATTTATTGGTACACATAATTGAAAAGGCTAAATGTAGGGTGGGCTTCAGCAGAGTTTGATCAGTGGCATCCAAGTGCTAAATCCCTGCTAGGATTTCCAGGGCTCTGTCCCTTTCTAGTGCCTTTTCAAGCTGCCTCCAAGAACAGCAGATGTCTGCGGTAGTCATGGAGATGGGTATGTCTACACGGAACAGCAGTGCTTTTGGTCCCACATTCCAGACAGGGTCATAAGTTTCACTCTGGATTGAAGAAGGTAGTCTATGTATTTGGATTGGGGATGGGATGGACTAATTAATTAAGCCTCTGGCCTGTGCCCTATTTTTAGAAATAAGGTAGAGCCAGTTTCCTAAAACCACCAGATTTTGCAAGACAAAATATGGACTATTACAAAGAGACAAGAGAGTTACTGAGTTTGGGAAGTCAGTCAACATTGTCACAATATGATCCATGTTGTAGAATGGTGGAGGCTGCGGCCAGAAAACAGTCTACGTATAACAAGAGACAGACTTTCCAGGCTAGTTCCATGTGACACCAAAACCTACCCTTGACTTCTCTGAGCTGTACACAGTCCTTGTTTTCTGACTTACTAAGCTACAATTTTCATTGACTGATTCTCTTTTAGGAGAGCTTCCAGTATAGGTAAAACTTTAGTTTCCAACTATATTTCTGAAATATATACAGTTATTTTTGAAATGCTTTCAACACCTTGAAATATAAAACTAATTTGCTTTTACAAACAAGTTCTGATAGAGTTCAGAAATCTTTGTTAAAGCTGATGGCATAGTAATATGCTTAGAAAATCTCAAATGCAGAAACACAACTAAATTATGGACAAATTCTGTAAGAATGCATCATAAGCAAAGAAAGCACATGAGAATAGTTTTCCATACAAGAGAATATTACGCTTTGTACAGAAACAACTGTTTTCATTTGTAAAATTGTTATCCTGAGAAAATAAATGTGCTGAAATAATATTAAAAATGAATTTGACAAATCATTCTGACTGTCCATTTAAGAACTATTTAGCAATATTAAAAATTAACTACTTTGATATAAGTAAGAAATGAATATTGGCATCATTGAAAGCTACATACAATTACAGTGCTGTATAGCAATGACAAAAAGAGAGAAGAGTCCAAACATCTTGTAGTAATAGCTTAAGTCTCTTGACAGTATAAATAAATATTGTACCTAAAAACATTTGATTTCAAATAAGACGTTCATACTACTATCATTGAGGCTAAAACAGTTTGCTGCACAGCATATTTTAATGGAATATTAGAGACATTTTTATGAAATATAGAGATCATTTAGTCTAGGCCTTTAATCATTGTAGTTTTTTGTTTGTTTGCTTGTTTAATTAGAAGAGGTCAGAAGAAGCTAAATGACAAGATGCGGTCCACAGGGTGCCACGGTAGCCCCTAGGACCCAGTACGCTACTCTTTCAGGAACGCAACTGCATTTTCCTTCCTTGGTTTAACAAGATTGATCCTGAGCTTCGGAAGGAAAATTTGTTACCACATGGTACCCAATGGTTTACAGACAGTTTACAGAAAGTGGTTACTGCGTGAAGTAGCTAAGGAGCTCTAATGAAAACCTAGGCTATAATCTTGCTACACTTGAGGAAGTGATGTAAGCAACTTGAGGAAGTGCTTACATCACATCAATTCTTAGTTTTCCCATATGAAAAACGCAGGAATCAGTATGTAATACAGAAAAAAACAAGGTTAATTAAGTTTAGTTTAATTAGCAAGGTTGCAATCATTATGTGTTATCTGCAAGGTGTTATCCTTTGGACAATAATTTCAACATCCCCCTCATTCTTCACATTCATTATCTCTTTTTTTTGACAATTTCTTAATGGATATACAATTCACATAAAGTATAAGTATCACTAGTGCAAAAATTTGTAACCTTCTCACATGTTTGATAATATTTGAGAGGTTTATGTGCATTTCATCCACACACAAATATGCCGAGTTAGGACATAATATAATACCCATTTTGTTCATAAGTAAATTGATTTAAATTAGAGGTTAAATGACACATAGCAAGAAATTTCAGAACCTGGATTCAAACCTGAGAAGAATTCCATTTTTATTACGATGCCTTTAGCCATACCAGTAAGTTTCACTATCTTCCAGGTAAGTTGTTAGCAAACATTTTCAGAAGAAATAAATAGTAATTAGTTGTATATTTTCAGTAACTTTCTATTGCTATGATAGTTTCAGATATGGTGGTTAAGCATTTTCATCCATAAGTCCAGTATGAATGGCTACTTATTTGCATTCAAATGCCTCTTGGAGCAGCCTCAAATTCCTTTCAGAACTGAATGGAGTATAAATAAATTAGAGATTAAAGGTTTCAGAAATTACTTAGGAGGAAAGGAAATCGAAATAATCAAATGAAAAAGAATTATTCATTAAACAAAATTGAAAAGAATATGGCAATAGAGACACACATTATAGCCAGTCATGCTGTCTATATGAAATATATGATTTACCATATTTGTTAATAATTAATGGTATTCTTAGATGTGAGCAGCACGTTAGAGTAGCAGCATGATTTCTTTTCCCTGGATATTTAGTTTCAAACCAGAAGCTGGAAGATAAGAACTGCTAAATGGAACTTGGAGTCTAATAAGTAATACATCAGAAATGATGATGCAAAAGAAAACCAGGAATGTGTCCCAAAAGAATAAGTATATATTGAAGTTCCAGTCAAGATAGCAGCATAGGTAAATGTGGTACTCGCCTCCTCCCACAACCACATCAAAATTACAACTAAACTAAAAACAACCATCATTTAGAACCTTCTCAAATCTAGCTGAACAGAAGTCCTACAACTGAGAATATAAAGAAGACACATCGAGACTAGTAGGAGGGGTAGAGGTGCCGAGCAGTCTGGTCCCACATCTACATGTGGTAGATATGTACCTGGAAGTATATCTCCATGGTGGAGGTGTTACCATGAAAAACAAGGGGTCTCAGGCCCACACCAGGCACCTCAGTCCAGGCTTTCAGTGCCAGGAAGAAAATTCCCCATAATATTTGGCTGTAAAAACCAGCAGGGATTGTGGCCGGTGAGACAGAAGGCTTCTGGAGTCTCAGGTGTGCCTCTAAAAGGGCCCACACAAGGGCCCACACATGGACTTACACAGACTCACTTGCTCTGAGCTCCAGCACTGGGGCAGCAGCTCAAAAGGCACCAGGGACCTACAGGGAGGAGCCGAATTATCTGGCATCAGGATGAGATCTAGAGGGGCAGCTTTCTCCCAGACAAGTCCTGGTACAGGCCACTGTTCTTTTCATTGGCCTTCTGTCCACAGAGCTGATAGGCAGACGCCATGTCTGTGCCTCCATCAACCTGGCTGACACTGTTTGCCCCACCCTAGTAATCCCCTGAAAAGCCACTCTGCCCAACTTGCAGGCCCACCCAAACGATTTCCAGTGGCTTTGCCATACAAATGATTTGCCTTGGCTCATGCTTTGGACTTTCTTTAAAAATCTCAAACAAGCAGCTTCTGGTCTCAGCCTGCCCCATACCTCTCAATTAAGTGGGTCTGGCACTAGCAGCACTGGCCTTGCTTCACAGCTTGACCTCCTCTTAGCCACCTCCAAGCAAGAACAAGTAGCAGATCACTTTGAAGCAGATGGCCCAGGCAGGGCCCAGGTGGTGGAAGAGCTTTGCCTGCACCTCCTGGGAGGCCCCAGTGTCAATGGGGGGTGAAAAGCTTCACACCACATTGAAATACCACCCAGCCACCTCCAGAAACAACACACTCAAGGGGTGAACTCAACAGGTACCATAGCCTTGCTAAATTAAGTCCTGCAGCATGAGGTAAGCTCCTGCACAGCTGATCCTCCATGGTATTTGCATCCAGTCTTTGCAAGCAATCCTTGTAGCTGATTGGCCTGGGGGGTAAATCCCTTACATTGAGGTGCCCACAAAATCAAGGCTAAACTACAACAGGAAGGTGTACACAGTCCACATGGGGAGCACACCTAGAGTGCCCAGCTCAGGTGATCGGGGAGGCTATACCACTGGACACTATAGGACACTCACTACGTAAGGCCAGTCTACCGAACCCAGGAGATGTAATAGCTCCCCCTAATACATAGAAACAACACAGGGAGGGTACCAAAAGGAGGAGACAAAAAAAAATCCTAAAAGAAAGAACAGAACTAAAAAAAAAACAAAAAACCCAAAAAACTAAACATAATGGAAACACGATCTACCAGCTGCAGAGTTCAAAACACTACTTACAAGGATGCTCAATGAACTTAAAGTAGAGTAGATGAACTTAGTGTCAACTTTAACAAAGTGATGGGAAACGTAAAAAAAGGGATGGAAACCAAAAAGAATCAGTCAGAAATAAAGAACACAATAACTTAAATGGAGAATGCATTACAGAGAATAAACAGTAGAGCAAATGAAGCAGAGGATTAAATCAGCAATTTGGAAGGTAAGTGCCGGGGTCCAGCCCAGGCAGGTCCCGGGAATCCCAGAGGAGGGACAGAGTCGGCGGTTGAGGAATACCATGAGGGATGCAGTTTCAGGCTCGTCAGCCAAGCATCTCTGCCAGGCTTTAGAGAGATTTATTTATATACGCTTTTGCAAACTTATGTGGCATGGGGGGTTAGACGTAGCTTGGTTTCTACATAGTTCATTTATTTTGCAAGAGTTCCAGAGAAGCATGACACATACATAATATATAGCAGATGGGTGTTGCAATTAAGCTTTGTTCTGCAAGCTCTTAGCTCTAATCTTGCTAATCGATCAGCAAAGTGTCTGACCACGTTCTGTAACACTTTACCTCTTTAAGACTTAGGTCTAAACTTTGGCCACATAGTGCCAGCTACACATCTGGCACCTGAGCTGGCATTAGACTGTTTTGGCTCTTTAGTAAAGGCCCCACGGAAGACTTTTGTGGTTATTGTGGTTACTGTCTGTCTCTTACCCTAATCTCTATTTCCGCTGCTCTCTAACCATCTAACAGCATCCCATGCCCCCTGATGTCTATACATATCTATTATTTGCCGTCTTCTCTTTTTCTTGACATCTTCAGGCAATACACACCAAGTAGGGCCTGATCTTTTCAGAGCTTCCCCAAAAGGGAGCCTATAGTAATCTTGCCAATAAGCATTGATATTAATCCACTGGGATCCTTTATAATAAATGCCAGTGTAAGGAGTAGTGATAAAGGGAAAACGATAGAGAGCTGACCAAACTAACCTTTTAGATCTATTTCTAGTCCCTGGGGCTCGAGTTCTGCCTAACGTGGTGGGAGCAGAAGAGGGTGTGGGCGTTAGGTCAAGGAGTTTCTTCCATTCCCATTCCTGATGAATCTTGTACCACTTAGGGGGGCATTCGGGAGTGAGGGTACTTTCCACTTGACTAACATTTTCTCTGTAATTTCCCAAGAACTCTATTTTCTCAGTGGAATTGCCATCTGTCCCAGTACCACGTGAAATCACACTGACCCCAAGCAAAGGGAGCAATAGAATGATTATACAGAGGAATGCACGGTGCTTTCTCCTGCCGTGTCCACTGTGCAGACTTGTAGCTCCCTCTGCGACTGTGTCATCATACAGTAGGGCTGGTTTGGCCTCCAGCAGGTAAGGAAATATAAAACACCCAAGCAGAATAGCAAAAAGAAAAAAGAATCCAAAAAGAGAATAGTATAAGGAGCATCTGGGACAACTTTAAGGGTACCAACATTTGCAATATGGTGGTGCTGGAAAGAGAAGAGGAAGAGCAAGAATTTGAAAACTTCTGTTAAAAAATAATGACAAAACTATCCTAACTTGGTGAAGGTAATAGACATAAAAGCCCAGGAAGCACAGAGAGTCCCAAAAACAAGATGAACTCAAAGAGGCCCACACCAAGATCCATCATAATTAAAGTGTCAAAGGTTAAATACAAAGAGAGATCTTAAAAGCAACAAGATAAAAGCAGTTAGTTACTAACAAGGAGTTCCCATAAGACTGTCAGCTGATTTCTCAACAGAAACATTTCAGGCCGGAAGAGACTGGCAAGAAATATCCATATTGACGAAAAGCAAAGACATACAACCAAGGTTACTCTGCCCAGCAAAGCTTACCAGATAAGAGAAAGCTAAATGGAGTTAGTTCATCACCACCAAACTAGTATTTTTAAAAAATGTTAAAGGATCTTCTTGAAGAAGAAAAAAGATATAAATATAAATAATAAAATAGCAATAAATACATATCTATCAATGATTACTTCAAATGCAAGTGGATTAAATGCTCCAATCAAAAGACATATAGAGGTTGAATGGATAACAAAATAAGACCCTTACATGTGCTGTCTACAAGAGTCTCGCTTCCGACCAAAAGACAAACAGATTGAAAGTAAAGGGATGGAAAAAGATATTTCATGAAAATGAAAACACAAAAACCTAGGGTAGTGATACTTATACCAAACATAGACTTTATTATTTTAAGATTTTATTTATTTACTTTCAGATAGAAGAAAAGAGAGAGGCAAAGAGACGGAGAGAAACATCAATGGTTGCCTCTCACATGCCCCCAACTGGGGACCTGGCCCACAACCAGGCTTGTGCCCTGACAGGGAATCGAACCAGTGGCCTTTTGATTCATAGGCTGACATTCAATCTACTAAGCCACACCAGCCAGGGCAACATAGACTTTAAAACAACAAAGGCTATAAAACAAGAGACAAAGAATGACTCAGCAATCCACTTCTGGTTATCTATCTAAAGAAACCCAAAAGATTAAATTGAAAAGACATATACATTCATATGTTCACTTGAGCATTATTTACAATAGCCAAGATATGGAAGCAACCTAAGTGTTCATCAATAGATGAATGGATAAAGAAGCAGTGCATATATACAATGGGGTATGATTCAGCCATAAAAAGAATGAAATCTTGCTATCTGCAACAACATGGGTGGACCTAGATGGTATTATGCTGAGTGAAATAAGTCAGACAGAGGAAGACAAATGCCATTTAATTTCACTTATATGAATCTAGAAAACAAATAAATGAGCCCTGGCTGGTGTAGCTCAATGGATTGAGCGTGGGCTGGGAACCAAAGGGTCACCGGTTCGATTCCCCATCAGGGCACATGCCTGGGTTGTGGGCCAGGTCCCCAGTGAGGGCCATGTGAGAGGCAATCATACATTGCTGTTTATCTCCCTCTTTTTCTCCCTCCCTCCCCCTCTCTTTAAAAAAATAAATAAAATCTTTAAAAAAAAGAAAACAAATAAATGAAACAGAATCATAGATACAGAAATCAGAATGATGGATGACAGAGGGGATGGGGGTTGGGGACCTGAGTGAAAAAGATGAAGAGATTAAGAAGTACAAATTCATAGTTAGAAAATAGTCACTGGGATGTGAAGTACAGCATAGGGAATATAGTCAATAATATTGTAATAACTATGAATGGTGTCAGATGAGTATTAGATTTATTGAAGTGATTACTTAGTTGTATAACATCTAATCACTGAAGTTTTATTGAAGATTTATTGAAGTGATTACTTAGTTATATAATGCCTAAAACTAATATAATATTGCATATCGACAGTAATTTCAAAATTTAAAAAAATATTTTAAGTAAGGAATACTATTCTAATGAAAATGCCTCAAATATATAGAAAACTATTCTTGGCATGTAATTAAATTAGGTTAAGTATACCATAGTCTCTACAAGGAGAATAGGCTTGCCAATGAACCCTGATTTTCAGAAACAAGTACACATCACTTTCCTGGATGTCAGTGTCTCAGAAAGTAGGAAGTGTCAGTGCAACTTGACAACTGGCAAACTACATTCATTCTCCTTCCCCTGCCCACACATAAAACCAATACTTTACTTAGCAATTTTCACTGTGTTGCTATACTATCGTGAGACAAACGATAGGTCATCTGTCAGCAATTGAAACAGCTATACGGATGAAGAGAGTTGTTGCAATAAATGGATTTGCTGGTGGACAATTGCTGGGAACTTTTGAAATTTCAAATAGTTCAAGGTTGAGCATAATACCTTCAGTCCTGAGAATCAGTATTCTTCCATCCTTTACCCAAAAGATTCAACATATAAGTTTTGCATTGTTAAAGTTTATAAATATCTACTAAATAGAATTCACTAACGTGCTGATGCTGACTATATTAAATTCAGTATTTAATACATTGGTGTGCAGGGATGACTAATATGAGTTTAAGTTTTAATGAACAAGAAATAAGGCAAGTACAAATTGACTCTAGAGAAACCTAATCACGAGGAGGGAGTAAGGGGGAACATTAATTTTTCTAATTAAAAGTATTCAATCAATTTACTTTGACCAAAGCTATAAAGTTATAGCTTTTAATCAATACTTATACTATATTAATAGTCCTTTTAGAAGGATTTATTACTTTAATAATATCACTTGGCAAATTTTTAAGGCCTCTTTACTTAATGTGTCAAATAGTTTCTACTTTGTGGAGATAATATATATCCTTAATTTTGAGGACACATGTACCAAAAACGTAAATTTGTTTTCAGTTAATGCTGTTAAAACAATCACGAACTTGATGGGGCATTTCAGTTGCATTCATATATGTCTTTAGAAGGAACTGAAGCCGAGAAGACTAAGATGGTCTTCCTTTGACCTAACACATCAGGGTGTGAACTTAAGTCATAATAAATATCTAGATGTTTCTAAACTGGCATTAACAACATTTCACTGATAACCTATATTTGGAGCAATGGATGTGTGGGTAGGAGAGGTTTGCAAATACTAGGCCTTTTTGAGTTCAAAGAGAAGACTATGAAAATCTTTATTATTCTTGATAGAGTCTATCAGGCATCTTATATGCCTTTCTTTTTATTTACAGCACCTATAATTTCGCCTCATAAAATGTTACCCAAAATCTCTAAGAAAGTGAAAATTTTAAAAATGTATTATTGTATGTGTTACTTTACATTTTTCAAGGAATTTTTGATATATTTTATTTTTGGCTCAACTAATCTGTAAAGTACAGAAGAAAAGTATTACTATTATTTTCAAAGAAGAATATAGAACAAAGAATGTGTTCAATAGCATTTCATATGAGGGTTAATATTTTGAAATTCTTGGGTCAAAAACAATGCTGATATTCATGTTTTTAAATGTTTGTCGTTTGTGGTGGATATTATGTGAGATGAAGAAGACTCAAAGGTGAAAAATTTCTAAAAGATTTAAATAAAATAAATTAGCATAAGTAATCTCCATATAAAAATTCTGTGCACCTGTCAGTGTATCCTAGCACCAATTTGCATTTACATATTTTAAACACCTAATTTTCTTCATCAGTGGTTTTTCTTTTCTTTTTAATTTTGTCTCTTTTAATGATGAACTAGGAGTTTTTGGTATGAAAGCAATTTCCAGTTGAAAATTTTAAAAGCAGCCATTTTTGAAGAACAAAAGAAAAATCTTATCTAAAAGGGAAGATTAATCCAAAACTTCAATTTATGGCTTGAAAAACAGATTAGTGATAATTTTTTTAAATTCATGTTATAAAGCAAGAGAAAAGAAAGACTTTTGAATGCATTCTTAAATCATTATAACTTTGATTTTTAAACTCTTCACTTATAAGCTTTATCTCTTACAATGACAAATAATCTACTCTGTGTGCACAAAACCCATTAATCATAATGTGTGCAGTTGAAAGTTTTATGCTTTCTCCTGGCTTTCATTTTCTTTTAGTTCTTTTATTTTTTTTAATTAGTTGATTTATTGTCCTGACTCTTTTTGTGTCTTAGCTAATTATTTTTATTTTTATGTATGTTACAAATATCTTTTTGAAATAGAAATCCTATAAATCTATCATTTGAATTAAATATTTTAATTTTTCCTTTTCTCTTGAACTTTATTTTCATTTAAAGTCTGAAAAATCAGAGTGGTTTAAAGCTTCAGATTCTTAATTCACATGAATGTAGGACTTTCAAACATTACTACTGAGCTCTCTCAAATGAGTTTTGAGAAAGAAGCAATATTTGAAAACAGAAATGAGAAAAAAAGTTAAATTTAAGAATACTATTATTAACTATGCTAAAAATAATCAACAATTCTTAAAACTTAAGCTTTAATTCTGTCATTGATCGCAATTCTTCCAATGATGTACTGAAGTCACTCAGAGACCACACACCATCTCTCCTGAGAAGACATCACCTTGCCTAATGACATGAGATAGTGTATTTAAATAATAAACTCTTCAAATTTTAACCAGGGAAGGTGGCAGCTCACTCTGTGTAATGAGGTTAATAGCCATAGTTCTTTACTTCTATTTTTAAAAAACCTTTTTATAGCAACTCTATCTGGATGTCATCTGCTAGAAGCAGATTTTTATCACTAATTATTTTAGATACCATTTTTTAAAATCCCCACGCTCTGATAGAAAAATTTTAAAGAAGTATGGAAAAAAGCAGCAGGGAGATCCTTTTGCATCTCAATCTATCACTGAAATATACCAACAATCACTTCACTTGTTAAAATCCACTTGCTAAAATGGCTGAGTACAAGGAATAAAAGAAAAAACACCTGAGGCACAAAGAAATCATCTAAAAAAATTAGAATAAGACTAACACTGACTTTCTCATAGAAAATACAGTGCTTTAGAAGACAGTCAGACATTATTTCAAAGATCAGGGGAAATATATTTGAATCCTAAATTCTAAATTCATTTAATTATGGGAAGGAATCAAAATATGTATGTTCAATATGCATGAAGTAAAAATATTTACCGCTGAAGCATTCTGGCTTAGCAAATTCCTCACAACATACTGTATCAAAAGAAGTAAGTAAAACATGAAAGTGGAAGGGAATTTTGACTTCACTTAAACAGAGCAGTAAAGAGATGTCCTAGGGTGAGTTTTAGGTATCAGACCTAAAAATCAATCATTCTGTTTTGTAGAAGTAAGATGATGAGCACATGGAGGGAGACCTAAGGGTAAAGAGAATTCATGAAAATAGGTGATTTGACATATCACTTGGATATAATTAATAATATAATATAGACAAATTGTACAATTTAAAGAGGTATATACAATAAAAATTTTAGAAAAATAAAAGTACTACATAAATAAGGAAATGCAATGCTTTCCCAGTTACCTTTTGCAGGGTTAAAAAAAATAATGGTTCTGGCCAGTGTGGCTCAGTAGGTTGGAGCATTGCCCATAACAGGAAGGTCGTGAGTTCAATTTCCAGTCAGGGAACATACATAAGCTGTGTGTTTGATCCCCAGGCTGGGAGTGCATGGGAGGCAGCAACCAATCGATGCTTCTCTCTTGCATCGATGTTTCTCTTTCTCCCTTCCTCTCTCTTTAAAAGCAATGAAAAAATTTTATTGGATGAGAATAAATAATTTTAAAAAGCAATAAAACTAAAGAGTAAATATCAACTCATATTTGAAAAGGGAGTGAGCAATACTTAATAGGGAAAAGCTAGTCTATTATTATATTCAGTAAATGGTGTGGGGGAAATGGATATCTACATACAAAATAATGAATATGGGCCTATATCTTATATCATTCATAACAATAAAGTCAAAATGAAAAAATGACTTAAATGTAAGGCCTGAAAGCATAAAACTTCTAAACAGAAACATAGGGAAAAATCTCTTTGACTTTGGTCTTGGCGACAATTTTTTATATATGACACCAAAACATAAACATGAAAAGCAAAATTAAACAAGCAGGACCACATGAAACCAAAAACTATATATACATAAAAGGAAACAATCAAATAAATAAAACAAAAATAAAAATAAATAAAATAAAAAGGCCACCAAGATAAAACAGGTTTATGAAAAGGAGCTCACCATCATTAATCATCATGAAAATGCAAGTTAAAACCACAATGAGATATCCATTCGCACCTGTTAGGATGGTGTTATCAAAAGACAAAGAGAGAAGTATTGGCAAGGATGTAGAGAAAAGGGAATTCTTGTACACTGTCGGTGGAAATGTAAATTGGTACAGCTTCTATGGAAAATGGTATGGAGGTTCCTCAAAATATTAAAAATATACCCACCATATGATGCAGCAACTCTACTCCCTGGTCTATATCCACAAGAAATAAAATCACCATCCTGAAGGGATATCTGAACCCCATACTTACTGCAATATTATTTCCAACAGCCAAGACATGGAAGCTACCTGTGTGCTCATCTTATGGATGAATGAATAAAGAAAATGCGATGTGCACACATGCACACAATGAAATATTATTCAACCATAAGAAAGAATAAAGTGGATTTTGAGGCCATTATGCTAGTGAGAGAAAGATAAGTAAGTCATAGAAAGATAAATGCTATGATTTCATTTACATGTGAAATCTAAAAGAGCCAAACTCAGAGAAACAGAGTAAATTGGTGGTTGTCAGGGACTATGGGTTGGGGAAATGGAAAGATGTCATTGAAATGGTACAAACTTCTAGTTATAAGACAATCATAAGACAGAATACTGGGGATCTAATATACAGCATGGTGACTATGGTTAACAACACTGTATTGTAGACCTGAAAGTTGCTAAGGGAGTAGCTCTTCATTACTCTCATCACATGCACACAGAAAGGTAATTAATTGAGGTGATGGATATTTTAACTACACTCATTGGACAATAGTAATGATTTCACAATACATCATATTGTACACTTAAAACTTACACATTATATGTCAATTATCTCAATAAAACTGGAAAACATTGGAAACCTGGAGTCAGATGGCAGCAGCAGTATAGTATTTTTGGGGGGAATAGGGAAGAGTTAGTGACTACTAATTTTTAAGTGAACTTAAAGAGATATAATGGGATTCTAACACTTATTACCAAAAATTCCATATTAGGTATTGGTAAATCCTTCAGCCAGAAAATGCTTAGGAAATAGACAATTCATTATCTCATTTTTGCTATCAGCCATATCCTTTATTTTGATGCATTCAATAAAGTGTCTTATCAAGTGGTCATATCCTTGTATGAAGGCTGCCCTGATCAATGCAGAGTGCTTATTCTCTCAGATTGGGATTGACTCAAGTACTGATTTTAGAACTGTTTACATCAAGTTTATTTCATAGCTCCAGCTATTTCAGTTTCTATTTGCTATGCACAGATTTTTGCAAATTCTAACCCTCCAGGAGGTAAAACTGTCCTACAGCTCTGGCTAGCTACAGCTGCTCATAAATAACAGGGAGTGTACGAATCTAAATGCTTCCTGTTGTAGGAGGGCTTATGTAAGATTTCCTGGCTCTTGGTGGATAGAACAATCCTCCAAGTTGAGGAGAGAATCATGTTCCTTCTCTCCACTTTATCCAGCCACAATTTACTTAGGAATCATTTGCACTATAATCTTTCTTGTAGTTGGGGTTAAGAAAGTTATTTTACTTTCTGTGAATTTTTATAGTGCAAACAAGTGTTTCAAGCATATTTGCAATCCGTTAACCTAACATCAACTTCTTCTAAAGGTCCTGGAATATCTAAAGATCATAGTCATTTTCAAATAAGAAAATGATTACCCTTAAAGCTTTTAAAATAAATCATACAGAAAGAAACACAAAAGATACTCTGAATATATTTAAAATTTCATTTAGTCCATTGTCTATTTTATTATCTTATCTCATTTTTATTTCAGGTTTGCAAGGACCGATTTCTTGTTTTTTTAGTGAGTGTTATTCAGTCTACCAGCCATCATCATTTCAGTATGAACATTATATATATATATATATATATATATATATATATATATATATATATATAGAGAGAGAGAGAGAGAGAGAGAGAGAGAATTCACTGTCTAGAAAATAAATGCATTTAAACAGCTAATAGTATCTAGTGTGTTATTTTGGATCCAGTCATGAATTTTGAAATCACAGTTTGGAGGGTGGGAGACAAATATGCAATAACATATTTTTACATTACAGTGTTACATCTTATCATAGAGAGCTTTACATTCAGAGAGCTGCAGGTATCCAGAGGAGAAGGTACCTGACAGCTAAGTACATGCAGAAAAGAGGATAAAGTTGTGCTTTTGGTTTTATAGTATCTATGAACTGGGCTATAACATTGATACACACAAATTTATTTTCAAAATAGCAAA
>PVJI01005631.1:0-31098 GCA_004026765.1 Micronycteris hirsuta
CACAGCTCCAATCCCCCGCGGGTCTCCCCAGCGAACTTTCCTGTGAGGCCGGGAGTTCCTCCCGCCACCGACTCCACCCCCACAGGTGCTCTCAATCTGCGCTGATGGGTTGTGCCCTGCTTCCTCTCCCGGTTTCTCTGCACGCAAATGCGGACCTGCCTGGTCCACCAGTCTCGGCCCTGCTGGGTCCGGATGAGCCAGGCGCAGACCGAGCTTCAGTCGGTCCCCGTCTGGGTATGCTTCAGCCCCGCGGGGACCGCCCCTCCAACCGTGGACCTGCCGTCTGCTCACCTGCTCACCGCGGGGTCGCCAAGCGCTCTCCCTTCGCTCTGCACCTTCTGGCTCACCAAACTTGATGAATGTATCTTCTTTAATTCCTTGGTTGTCGGACTTCCTCTCAGTACGATTTTCTGTCAGATCTGGCTGTTTTTGGATGTGTAGATTTCTGATTTTTTTCCTTGTTTGGTTGTGCGAGGTGGTACGGTGCATTCACCTATGCCGCCATCTTAGGAAGTCTAAAGAACACTTCTCAGTGTTGTGACACTTCCCAGCTGCAGGATGTCCTTGGGCAAAGTGCCACTTCCTAGTATCTTGCCGCTGGCTTTGTGCCTGCAATCCCAGGCTGACAAATGGCGGGGCAGACTTCTACTTTTTAGTCCTAGCTACCTTATGAGAGATCGTTTCTCTCTCAGCACCTGGGTTAAGAAAGGCTGCAAGCAGGGAGGAGTGAATGTGCAGCCAAAGGGCACCATGGAAGGCTTGCGAGACAACGAATGGCCTCATTGGACCCATGGCACAGAGTTGGACGCATCTAGTTAAGACTCATTTCTTGGGACTGGCCAAGATGAGGCAGGAGGCAGAGTTAGAAGGTTGCCGTAGAAAAGCAGGTCTGCAGCGGGGGAAAACCGTGAGCGGCATGTTTCCAAAACTGCTGTCAGAGTTACCTTTTGTATTCTCTTAAACAGGAGGTTTCTGGGGTAACTCAAAGCCATGCTTGTCATGTAGGAATCTTCCCCAGCGTTAGTCAGGTTCATGTTCATTGTCAGCTCCTTTGTGACACCCACCACCAATCTCTGCCTGCACGGGGTGGGCAAATAGACAAGTGTTACAAGTTCATTCATCCTGTAAGAACCTCGATGCAATGCAATAGCACGTTCTTAACTAACCTCTTAGATAAGTTGCCTAAAGGATACTTTTAGCTTAGATTTTCTTCCCCTTAACATGAGCAGATACCCGGACCTCCACACCCGCCTCAGTTGCCCTGTGAGATAATAATAATGGCTACACTTTTAGTGTTTCCCATGTGCTGGGGACTGTGCTAACTGCTTCACATGCTCAATGCATCCCCATAATAACCCTGTGAAATAGGACGGCTATTCTCCATTTTATACGGAAGGAAACAGAAGCCAAGAGAGGCTCTCTAATTTGCTACCTAAGGTCTAACAGCCTCAAAAAGAAATTGGGAGAATTGGATCTCAATCCTCTTTCAACCACTTCATCTCACAAATCCATCTGTTTCACCTATCTGTGGAGCAGCTCCTCTGCGCCAGACACCTGCTCAACACCAGAGAGCATGAGACACCGCCCCTGCCCCTGGCCCTGCCCCTCTCCTGGCCTTAGCTTTCCCACCCACAAAATCATTCAGGCTCTTCCAATGTAAAGGCTACAGTCTAACATGTGAGTCTGTTCAGCCCGGTGAAGAGAAGACGGGGATTTGGGAGTGCTCCCTTCAGTCTGTGCAGGCACTGGGGCCCTGGAGACACTGGGGCCCCGGAGTGCAGAGCAACTATCAGTAACGGGTCTGCAGGAAAATGTCTCAACAGTACAAAGAAAACTGTCTCACCATCTGAAACCGTCAAAGATGGAACATGTAGCTCTGGGAAGTAACCACGTGTTTTGTTGTGTTGTTTTTGTTTTTTATCACAGCTGAGAAGAGGTCAGATTGATTGGAGGGAAAGAGGGTCAGAGGCAGAGCCTGCTGTGGAGAGCCATCTGAGAGATGACCACGCCTGAGATAAGACAGCAGAGGCTGGGCTGGGGAGGGGGCGTAGAAACCGGAGGTGGTCAGGCCATGCTTGCGAGCAGAGCAAAAAGGAGAGGAAACCCAAGGATGAGTCCTAAGTGTCCAGCCTGGATGACCGATGAGGGAGACCACAGGTGGAAGACCAGAGGGCGGAAGAGTTCAGTCTGGGACATGGTGAGAAGTAGGGTTTTTTTCTTTCAGAAAACAAGGTAGAGATGTTGAATGTCAGTTGGAGACAGTGTTCCGGAACTCAGGAGAGAGATCCAGGAGTCGTGGGAGTAGTTTAACAGGGTTCTTAACCTGAGGGCCAGGGACAGTGTCATAGGCCCGAATGCAAACACGGATGTGTGCACATGTGATCTTCTAGGGAGAAGGGTCTGCAGTTTTCCTGGGATCCTTTAGGAGGTCTATGCCCACAGCAAGGTCAGAGACTACTGAAACGTTCGGGCCCTGAAGATCAGGCATTTTTAATACTTTTGAGAACAGAAGAGGCTGCTTGCTGTGTACGCTAGGGGGCGGTGTCAGGCCAGCTGTGTGTGCAGCATCTCCAGTTCACAAGGACTTGGCTGAGGGGGCGGCTCTTGGCTGTAATTAATTCCCTGCAGGAAACAGCTGTGCCTGCTTGTTAGGCTGGATTCCAAAGCACTTAAAAGTCTTGAATTGGATCCTTAGAGATTGAGATGGGCAGCGCTAAGCCATCCACATCTGAAACGCAAGTCCTGCAAATGTCTAGGAGAAAAGCTACCAGGGCTTGGGGAACAGTGTCTTCCCCACAGACACCAACCCCAGCCACTGGTCGTCGGTACCATGCCACACACAGAGCACTCGTAGCCAGGAGGGCATTTTTAGGACCACCACGTGCCCAAACCAGACTCCTGATCTCTTCCTTCCCACCCGGCCTTCCAAAATCATTCTTCCAAAGGCTTCCCCAGTTCAGTTCTTGGCATCGCCGTCATTCTAGGACTCAGCGTGGTCCAGTAGAACTTTTGCAGTAGTGCAAACAGTCCACAGCCGTGTCGTTTAATACACTAGCGTTATGTGGATACTGAGCACTTGAAATGTGCATAGCACAACTGAAGGACTAAAATTTTCATTGTATGTTATCAACTTTCATTTAAATTGGACAGCGCAGTTCTAGGTGCTCAGGCTGAAAACTCGAAGACGTCTTAGAGCCCTCTCTTTCTCTCCCTCCCCATATCCAGTCTCTCATCAAGTCCCGTGGGCTCCGACTTCAGGATGCAACCACCTGCACGGCCACCGCTCTGGCCCAAGTCACCGTCACTCCTTGCCTGAGGGATATCTCCCTGCTTCCACCTTTGCTCCTACAGTCTATTCTCCACACCACAGCAAGAATGGCCCTGTTAAAAGTGAAGGGCCGTGTCATTCCTCTGGCTTCCCAGCTCACAGTACAAGGCCTGCGCAGGGCCTATGTGGCCCCGTGTGACCTTTCCCCCTGCACACACATGCCTCTCCCTCCTCATTCTTCTGCAGCCACACGGGGTCCGGGTCGCTGCCCCCACCTCCAGGCATGCTCCCTTCTCAGGGCACCTGCGGTCACTTCTCCCTCAGGTGCCCACATAGCTCATTCCTGGACCTCCTCCTGCATGGACCGAAGTGTCTCCTCGGGCCCTTTCCTGATCACTGTTTAAAACTGCCACCCTTTCTCCTCCCAGCACTCTCTCCCACTTTCCCCACCTTATCTTCCGTCATAGTACACCCTGACAACGTAATATTTAGTCATTTATTATCTTCTCCCCCTAAAAGCAGCAGGAGGGCAGGGCTTTTTGTCTGCATTGTTCACTGATAAGTCTCCAGCACCTAGAGTGCTTGACACACAGGTGACGTGCCATCGATATCTAGTGAGTTAAGCAATAAGGGGAGTCAGGGAGCAGATCACCTCTAACTGAGGTGGTCCTAAGAGAGACACTGGGCTATGAAAATAGCATTGCCTCAGATACCAAGAGACCTGGGTTCAAGTCCACCAGATACCACTGCGACCCATGCAGGCTCTCAGCTACTGAGTCTGTTCTCTAATCTACAGAATATGGGAAAGCAGATCTCTGTGTTGCCTCCCTCATGGGATGGCTGAGGAAGCAACGAGATAATAAACGCATAGCCCTTCGTGGGCCATGAGGGGGAGGGGAAGGCAGTGCACAGCTGATCCTGATCAGGGGTTGTCTAAGTAAGTCCTCAGGAGAAAGTTAGCTGCAGAAACTGTGATGACCGGATCCGACTCACTGAGAGATGGTGGTGGCCAGCTGTAAGTCAGCAACGCAGAACAGCTTATTCTTGCAGGCCTTCTCATAGGGTAGCTGTAACGACACAGAAAGGGGCAGGATCAGGCCAGGGACCCCGCCATCCCCGGCAGCCTCGCCTCATGATCTGCTCCTTGGGACACACTTGTCCCTCCTTCTGACTCTCCAGAAGTGCAGTTACAGGGAGGTGAAGGCTGACAGGCTGCGGTTGTGTCCACTCGGCCAAGAGAGCTGTGACTGTGACATTCCTTGATCTGTCAGGGGTAGGAGGAACAGTCAAGTAACAGGTGACAGGTAACAGTGGGGGATGTTTCTGCTGTACCATGCTATAAACACAGGTATACCATGAGTGAGGCCTCTGGCCAAGGTCAAAAATGGGGTGACCTTCATGGCATGGTGGGGGTGCCTGTCACAGCATCACTCCCAACTCACTGCTTTGAAATTTGGGGGAGGAAAACCTATACGAAGAAAAGCTTCCTCGGTCCTTTCAAGTGGAGGGAGGAAAAGTAGGGTCATGGATGGAAGGTACTTAACCAGATATGGTCAAGGCCCAGTCCTGCAAGGTCCTCTGACCCCACGGCCAGCCTTCTCTGTAGGTTAAATAGTCCCCTAGCAATCCTGCCTACACTACAGCAAGCTGATTCAGAAAGTCACATTGGGGCCAAAGGCCCACTTCAGGTTGAAAAGCCCTGGTTCACGTTGAAAACTCAAATTTTCTGAAGAATCTGGGTTTATTTTTTATTATGAAGGAAACACAGCCAGCTCCTTAACTGGGAAATCTCTGCCTCTATCTCCCCAGCAGCCAGTGCATGAGTCAGCAGCTGTGTGTGAGGACTCAGCCCAGGGCCCGGAGCGGCGATGGGAGCCCAAGCTAGAAAGCAAACCTCTGCTTCCCGGAGGAGGGGGATGCCATTTGCAGACGTCAGAGCTTGACACTCTGACCAGGTCAACAGTTTCAGGCAAGGTATTTTTTCTTTTTTAGTTTTGTTTTTCATAAAGCCAAGTAGCTTGCTCTCTTTTACCCAATCCAGCAAGAGAGCAGGGTTAAATTACCTTAAGCTCCCAGCTAGAAGTCATTCTCTGGAAAGATCTAGTGCCTAAACTAATACCAAATCACTTGTCCTCATCCACTTTATCTGTGGAATAAAAAATTTCTTTGCCAAACCATCAAAGTAATCACGATTAAGGTAAGAGTCATGAATGGATGTTAAACACGACCCACGCATATTCTGAAAGCCCCTCCCCATGAGGTGCTTTCCCATCACAAAGGGAAACAGCACCAGCAACGGGGCAAAGCCGGGACAAACCAGCAACGGGGCAACGGGTGCACTTGGACGGACACAACACAACGTCATTGCTGCCACGTTCTTGCCCAAATGCGTCACCCGAGTCCAATCACGAGGAGGCATCGGATAAACGAAAGCTGTGAAGCGCTCTACAGAACAACTGGCCTGCACCCTTCGAAGGCGTCAGAGCCACGAAACAAAGAACAGCGAGAGCCTGGCCCGCGTTCAGGGGACGGCACGGAGCGGTGGCGACACGCAGTCAACGGTCCTGGGCCAGAGTAACGCTTTTTCTTGTGCTCTACAGGACGTTAATAGGACCACTGAGGGAATTTAAATAAAGTAAATAATAATATTTTATTATTATTAATTTCCTGATTTTGATCATTGCACTGAGGTTGTCTAAGAGAATCTCCTTGTTTTTTAGGAATATATACTGAATACTGTAGAGTAGTAGGCATAAAATCTATAACTTACTCTCAAATGGTTCAGAAATATGAATGTGTGTATATGTGTGTAATATATATGTATATATGTGCATGTACTGTCTCTATACATGGAGAGAGAATGATAAAGCAATGTGAATGATAAAGTATGTGATAAAATGTGAAAATGTTAACATTTGGGAAATCTGGATAAAGAATGAATGGGGATTTTTGTACTATTCTTATAACTTCATAGTAAGCAAACTATTTCAAAGTAAAGTTTTTAAAAAACGGAATATAGGCCCGACTGGTGTGGCTCAGTGGATTGAGTGCTGGCTGCAAACCAAAGGGTCACCGTTCGGTTCCCAATCAGGGCACATGCCTGGGTTGCAGACCAGGTCCCTGGTGGGGAGCGCGTGAGAGGCAACCACACATTGATGTTTCTCTCCCTCACTTTCTCCCTCCCTTCCCCTCTATCTAAAAATAAATAAATAAAATATTTTTTAAAACCCAGAATATATATAATTAGTGACACTCTCCTTATTGATTCAACTTTATTACATTAGTTCTCCCAATCTTTTTGGCATCTACCTTGCTGTTAATACCAACATTTTAAAAAATTATTTGCAAAATAAATATATTATTATATGTTCAAAATAAAGTCTCTTGCCTAAAAAATTAAGGTGAACATCTTCATCCCTGAGGAAACTGACTCCCCGTTCCCGGGCAGATGGGCAGCGGAAACGTCCCCCCGACCGTGTGGCCCTGCTTTCCATTCGCTCTCTGAGACTGATGCACTGGCTGTTGACCACAGCTGGAGCTGGAAGCTTCTGTGATTTAATTAATATAGAGCATTTGGGTAAAAATGTTGGACAGTTGGGTCTGTCCTATGGTTACCTGGAAATATGTTACTTGAAGTGTTCTTGCCAGCATGAACTACTTTTGGCTTTTTAGTTTTCATTTTGAAAACCCAGTGCATTCCAACGGACTGTATTACACTTTAATGCTCACGCTGTCACTTCTTGGAACCTGTTGACTTTTCTATACCCCGTAAGACTCTCTAAATGTAGGCAGATAGAATATTCTAGGGGCCAGGGCCTGGATACAAGCAAAATCGGCTTAGATATCACAGGATCAGGAAGTATGACTGTTTGTTTCCACCTCTGATTTCCCTTGGTTATGAGAAAAGTTTCTTGTAACACTACTGGCCCATCAGAGCGCACGTTTGGTGGGCCAGACATTCGGCCCGAAGGCCCTGGGTGGGATCTGGGAAGCCAGGCGTGCCAAAGGGCAGCCTCCCTGCGGTGTAGGGCAGATTGGCTCCCGTCCAGTCCCCACACGGGACCCCACCACACTGTCATCAGAGACTCTTGCCAAGTCAGGCAATGTATTCATACCCTTCATGAAACACGCTGCAAGCACTTTCCGTGAACATAAAGGAGCCAGCCTTCGGTGGCAGTTTGGAGACGTGGCTACCAACCAGTGGGACCCATTTGTGCAGTCAGGGGCCCAGATGCAGTCTGAGGACCCTCCCAATTCTAACAGCAATCTTTGAAGTTAGGGGAGTAGGTGCTTTGGGGGGGATGGCTCCCAGGAGGGTCTGGTCCCAGCTGTGGGTAGAGTCACCTGGAAGATGGCGGAGGTCTCACTGTAGAGGTCCAGAACAGGGTGGGGATGGAGGCTCCAGCCCTTGGGGGTCTGGAGTTGGTAGCTGACGTAGATACTGACGTTGGAGAAGTGGTCCTGTTCAGAGAGCTGCAGTGTCACCAAGGAACGCAGAGTTGGAGTTGGAGATGGGGAGAAGATGACAGGGAGAATGCTTTTAACTGGAGGTTGTCACAATAAGAAATACGCAATGAGAGTGGTGAGCCAGACGTCCTAAGCCTCTTCCACGTGAGCCAGGCTGAAGGGAAACTCATTTCACCAAGCTGCCAAGAGCATGGGAAAAATCTCCCTTTATCTGCCATGGCCTCGGATCTCATAACTCCTCATGGTTTCCACCCCAATCACAGAGTGATTCTGGCTTGAGTTAAAATTGACTGGACTTGATTTGGAGGGCAAATGTGAGCCACAGAAGGGAAGACTCATGGTCACATTTGTGTTTACAAAGAAAGATCTTTCTCAGAGCAGCATGAAGGACATACTAGAGAGGTAAAAACCCAAACCAGGAGATTGCCTGGGATGACACCCCTCGTTCCCTCTGAGTGAGCCTTTCTGCCGCGGCGGAAGCTTCGAGCATGAGAGAGGAAGCGAGCGTGCCTCTCAGTGGAAAAGGTGGTTGTGCTTTTGTGTAAAGAAGCCACAGAAACTCACTAGGAACGCTTCCTTAATCCCGTTAATAATTGGAACAGATGTGTAGTCAGAAGCATAATTTATGAGGTTAGTGGAATAAATGACCTTTTTAGATCCAAAGTTCCAGGTCCTGTCAGGCTCTGAGCCCTGACAGGCACATTCTCATGGCTCCGGGCGCCTTTGTCAGGAGTAAATGTTTGTAAATGGTAACTTTTGTCTCTCTGTTTCTACTTTCCCTCACTCATTGTCTCTGACATTGATTCTAAGGACCCTCAGCCCCACTGTCGTCACCAGGTCCGGTGAGATAACACGGGGATGGGAAGAAACAGCAACTAGAACAGTTCTCTTTTTGCTCGGATGGCAGGAAGCTCAGTGATTTAGTGTTCAATTTCAGTAGGTGTCTTTAGTGTGTATTTCTGGTATAATTAACTCCATCTCCCATGCCATTATGTGGTTCTTTTTTTTTTTTATTGTATTTTTTTTCCATGACCATTTAGTCCCCTGGTTCTTGATCTATTATTATTTTAATTGTCTAGTTTGTATGGACGGACAGATATCCTCCACTGCACACCCCTCAATTCTTTTCTCAACAACACAGACCCCTCTGGACCCTTCTAAGCCTCTCACTTACCTCTCCCTCGGTGGGAATGAGCTCGAGGGCCTCACAGAGAGGGGATTCGCCATGCCACTTCCAAAGGAAGCTCTGACACGTTCTACGGTCTGGAAACTGTAACCTCTTCCCCTGCTTCATCATATCCACGTCCAACGTGAAATTCAGAGACACCTCTCCGAGGCCTGGGAGTGAAGACCAGACCCTCCCGATGAGGCTGGTGTGGGAAAGCCCCGGATGCAGGTCTCCCAACCTGCCTGAGGTTCCTTGGGAGCCCCTCCTGAGTGTGTCCACACACAGGTGCTTCCCTGGGGCTGGGCTTCTGAGCATCTTCACTTCTAAAGTACTTGTCTCACGGCCTTTTGGTACTTGGCCAGGGTCCCTCAGTGCCCCAGCCCCAAACCCCAAGCAGACATTCCCAGGGCTGAGTCAGCCTTCCCTAGGACAGGGAGGACTCAGGGGGGAGGTTGGGATCGGCGAGAGAAGAAGGAGGAGGGGGAATAACACAGGGAATGGAGAAGGAAACCACAGAGTAAAACCTAAGGAGAGCAGAGCTGGCAGCACCTTATAGGTGACCTGGGTCAACTCCCTTACTGTACAGAACAGAAACCAAGGCCCAGAGAGTGCAAGACACCTGCCTGGTATCACACAGCCGCTCAGCAGCAGCTGATCAGGCTCTGCATCCTGAATCTTCCAGCCTATACAGCTGGGACTGGCAGGCCTGTCCTCTTCAACCCCCACATTTGACCTTGGCCTCCATCTGCAGGGAAGCCACCCCGCCTGGGAGAGCGCTTTCTTATTTGCAGGAACCAGAGTGACATCTCAGGGACTGTTACAGAGCTGTTAAACCTTGGGGACTGCTGCTGACAGATTACTCTGGAGGGGAGCTCTTGGGGTGCCAGTAAGTCCCTGGGCTGGGAAAGCCACACCCACCCTCTGTCTTCTGGAAACAGGCCTGTCTCCCAACCAGTGCCAGGTAAGAGGATGGGAAGGGAGGACAGGACTCCGGCAGGGTGTTCAGTTCCACCTGGGCCAGGGAGACACAGTGAGGAGGGAAGGGGAGAAGACACAAATCCGAGAGGAAGAGGAAGGGCACTTCCCAGGAGCCCCTATGCATGCACATGCGCGTGCGCACAGTAGATGGAGGTGGAGAAATGGCTGCTTCTCTCTGAGTCTTCTTTCCAAAACTCAACCCTTCAAACCTGAAGAAGAGTTCCAATGCCCCTCTTCCCAACCAGGTCAGACACACCCCTTCAGAGTGTGGACTTAACAGCAGATCACCCTTCACTGGGGCCGTTCACACTAAACAGAACCTAATGTCAAAAGAGCAAGCTCTGAATAGAGGACCCCATAGCTTGTGTACCCAACCCCACCCCCACCCTCTCCGCCTGCCCCGCCCTCCCCCAAGCCAACACGGAATAAGCCAACTCTGGGTGGGTCAGCTCCGTGCCTGTTACCTGGCTTGGCAGCTGTGGTCACAAAGCTGATTTCAAAACATAAAAGCACTTTCACACTGCTGTTGAAGCCAATGGGCAGTGCCTTGGGGGTGAAGTTCATGGACACCTTCAGGTGAACCACAGGTCTGGAGCTAAATAAGACAGCAAAGAGGACCATGAGAAGTGATCAAATCAGTTCTTGGCTCATTCATTCATTCGACGAATATTTATCGAACATCTCTAATGTGCACTTGCTGCTCCGAGTCTTCAGGATACAGCAGGAAAAGAGGCAAGTCCCTGCTCTAGTGGGAAAATAGACAGTAAGCAAATACACAAGAAGAAACAGGTAATACTAGGTATAGGTAATGCTATGATGTAAGTAAAATAGGATAAGGTCATACAGACTGGGGCTTCTTAGGATGGGTAGTCAGGGATGGCCTCACTGATGAGGAGACCATTGAGATCGGTTTACAAGAAAGAGTCAGCTACGTGGAGATCTAGGGGAAGTGCACAGCAGGCAGGAGGCACAGCTGGTGCAAAGGGCCTGTGGTAGGAATGAGCCTGGTTTGAGGATTATAAAGGTCAGCATGACAGGAACACAGTTAATAGTAACAGGAGATGGGGAGTAGTAACAGGAGGGGTAGGCAGGGCCAAGCCTGGAGAGCTCTGTGGACCGTGGGAAGGAATCTGCGTTTTCTTCTCAGTGGGAAACGTTGAGGGGTTTCAGCAGCAGCGTGAAGGGATCGCTCCGGCTGCCGTGTGGAGACCGGAGCCCAGGGAGTGAGGCCCGAAGATGCCAGGGCAATGACCCGGGTGAGAGGGGACAGTGTCTTATATGGGGAGGTACCTGGAGGTAGAGCCAACAAAAAGGCATGTTGATGGTATGGCAGGGGAAGGAAAGGAAGAATCGAGGATGACCCCTGGGTTTTTGTCCTGAACAAAGGGTGTCGTTGCTGAGATAGGAGCTTAGGGAGGGGCCGGGTGGGGATAATGAAGGGCAGGTGAAAATAAGGGGTCCGTTTTTAGACTCGTTGACTTCAACATGCCTGGGAGCAACAGCAAGCAAGGTCCTGGGCTGACAGCCCGGTCTGGGACTCAGTGGAGAGCACAGGGCAGATAGGCGCCCCGTTGGCTTATTTACAGCCATGGTACTTGATAATTCACGCAGGGATGCACACAGGAGCTCTGCAGTTAGTGATAACAGTAATGGCAGCCACCGCGGGCACTGCGCTAAATACATCGCAACGATTCTCTCAGTTAATCCTCGTAACTCTGTGAGGTGGGCACTGTGGCCGTTCCCATTTATAGATGAGAAAACCAGAACCTAGAGTTCAATAACCTGCCCGAGCACACACCGTTAAGGGAGAGCTGAGCTCCAAGCCCAGAGGGGCAGACTCCGGGGCCAGTGCCCCAAACCACCGACTCTCTCTGGTCAGTGCCTGGGATCTTCATGGGGTCACTTAGGGAAGCGCAAGTGGGCGAGGCTGGGACCTGGGACCGCAGAAAGCAGGGCAGACCCCTACCGGAGCACAACCGCCCGACCCAGAGTGCCCACGGTGATGTCATCAAGGCCATCGCCACTGAAATCGAAGCCGCCGTCCACGGACATGCCAAAGTAGTGGAGTCCCGGGGCCACCGCTGAGGCTCTGATGCGCTGCGGAGGGAGAAACACCAGGCATGGGGGGGTGGGGGAAGGAGGGTGCTTCGGGTTTTATTCAAATAAGCAAGTTGGCTTGGGCCCCGCCCTCCGGGGGAGCCCTCAGTTAGAGGCTGGGAAGAGCAGGGCAAGATCTCGCAGGGAAAGTGGCATTGGAATGGAGCCTTGAAGGGCAGGTGGGACTTGGCAGGGGAGGTGAGAAAGCAGGGGTTGGGCAGAGCAGGTGGTCTAAGGAAACTGCCAGGAGCCAGGGAGTAGGAAGGGGAGGAGAGTTGGGTGTAAGGAGTCTTGACGTGGGGCTGGGCGGTGGGGTGGGGGTGTCTAATCACACACAGGGTGGAAGATGGGAGGAGGCAGGTGGGGCAGGGGGTGCTGGGGATGGAGAGGAGGGGCTCTGTTGGGAGAGCTAGAATGTTAGGTTGGACACGGGGGCCGACAGGGTGTGTGGGATTATCCTGGGTTTCTGGGGGTGTGGATGGGGCCCAGAGGAGCAGCAGGTCTGGGAGCAAGAAGGCGCTTTCTGTTGGGCAGCATCAGAGAGCGATGCTGCAGAGCCATTCGGGTGAGGTGCACAGGAGGCAGCTGGACAGACGGGACTGGAGCTTAGGTGAGAAGCTAGTTGGAGGCGGCATAAGATCGCAAGTGAAGTTGGCAACAGAGCCCTGGGGGAGGAGAGTTAAGGCATGGAGGGACTAGGTGGGGGACAGGAGCCAGGAAAGGGACAGGAAGAGAGGAAGGAGGATCTGAGGCAGGTCCACAGTCGAGTATGCCAGAGAAGGGGGCTACAGGTCAGAGAAGTAGACAGATGTTGCCACAAGCTCTTGCCCGACCTGGGACCTCCCACCCGCCTGAGTGACTTCTGCCCTTCACTGGGCGCTCTCGGTCCCATGGGACTGCCTGGCACTTAGACCTGCAGCTGACTTGGGGCTTAGGCCAGCACATCTGGTGGGACAGGGAGGGAGTGGTCCCTGCCCTGGGACAGAAGCAGGACTGAGCCCCGCGGGTTACCTGCGAGCAGTTGGTCGAGAGGCCATCCCGGTGCCCATTGTAAATGTACACGCTGCCGAAGCTGATGTCATCACCTGCCCCCAAACCCTCCAGGGGGGCCCCGATGGCCACATCTGTGAGCTTATCCTGACTGATATCCCCCACTGTTGCCATGGCAAAGCCAAATCGGGCATCAGCGAACCCAGGATGCCCGCGCAGCGTGTGTGCCAAGGAGAAAGAACCATCCTGTAAAGCAAACAGGCAGCTCAGCCCTCACGACAGGGATGTAGGGGCCCCCCCTTGGCCGCCCCAGGAGGCATGCTCACTGGACTTGTAATGAGGATTCTCTGGCAGGGAGTCTGAGGCTCAGAAGTGGCCAGAGGCCTTCCCAAGGTTACACAGTGAGCGAGCGGTGAAGCTGGCATCCTCCTGCCTTGCAGCTCTGGACCACAGCCTGTGCCCTCTGCTCCCATGGTTAGGGGCACCAGGAGGCCTGGGTTCTAGTCTTGTTTCGACCACACACTTACTGTGTAAACCTGGGCACGCCTCAGCATCGCTGAGCCTCAGCCCCCTCACCCGTGAAGTGCGAGTGGCAGCTACCTCCTGCAGTTACTGGAGAGCCAGGTGAGATAACACACAAAACCTGCTTTATCAGCGGTGCTGCTCTCTGGGATGTCTTCACCACCAGGGTGAGGTGATGAGATGGGGAAATGACAAAGAGGGGTACAGGAGGGAGTGGATCCGCTGTCCACGTGGCTGCCATCCTCCCTGAGCGCTTCCTCGTCACCGCCTTCTGGGGCAAGGCAGGGCCAGAGCGAGTCCGACCTCCGTCACCTCTGCCCGGGCTGAGCAGCCACAGCCTCAGCAAGCTTGGGGACTCTCCCACCTGCTTATTCACACGGTACACGTAGACTCTGCCTTCCTGTCCATGAACGTGGTAAAACGGAGCAGCCACCAGCAAGAAGTCCGTGGTTCCATCCATGTCAATGTCCACGGGACACAGCTCAGAGCCAAAATAGGACCCCATCTGCAGCCCAGGAAGAACTCAGCTCACAGGGCACGTGGGGGAGACCTCCTCTTGCACCCCCTCAGTAAGGATAGACCCCTGCCCCTGCTCTTCCTGGACCCCCAAATTTGGGGCATTCCAGGTTGGTCTGTTCACCAGAGTAACCAGGGAGACCGGGACAGCAGCCCGACCCCCACAGCGGGGAACTGCTGGCACAGCCAGACATGCGGAGCCAGACCAGAGGCACGAGCTCTACCGGGGTGGGTCCCCAACCCACTGTGTGCCCTGGGGCCTGTCCCTCCCCTTGGGGCTCCAATCCCCCATCTGTAATAACGGAGGGGCCCGTGGTCCCTCCCCAGCACGTACCTGTTCTCCGTCTAGCACTGGCGTGAAGCTGGTCTCTGCACCCTCCTTCTGGAGCTCAAGCACAGCCCCCCGATGCTTGTGCCGTGGAGCCCCCGCCACGTAGGAGAGGCCACAGGCCTTATGTAGCACCGCCACTGAGTAACCTGGGGCAGGGGTGCTGTGGTTGTGGCCCGGGGCTCCCACCAGGCCACTCCTCTGCCCCCGTCACCACCTTCCCAGCCAGGCCTTGGGAGTGGCCTGGGCAGGAGGACAAAATAGGACACTGTCCTACTCATTTTTCTAAAAACTGGCATCAAGGAGCTCTCCCGCTTACCCACTACCGCTGGTCACACATGTGCCCTACCACACAGATGTGATATACATGCATCATCACATATACAGCTTTGCTCAAAATACACTCATTTGCACACCCAGTATATAAGGACTGAGGTGAGGGGAGAAGGGTTTCCCACCACTATCATTAATGGTGAGACCCCACGTTCCCTAGGTAGCCATCCAGGGCCACTCCACGAATCAAGAACTGAGCAGCCCTGTCCCCTCTCAGAAGGCCCTAACTTTCACCTCCAGGTCCCTAACCAGGGCCTGTCTTTTAGTTCATATGACCAATCTGGGCCATTCCCAACTAGGAAGCCTAGTGCAGCCTAGGGTGAAACCTCTGTCCCTGCCTAGGCCCTGCCCTCCCCCAGGTGGTCTTGAGGCACCCCCTCCCCAGGTGGTCTCCAGGCCCCGCCCTCCCCCAGGTGGCCTCCAGGCACCCCCTCCCCAGGTGGCCTCCAGGCACCCCCTCCCCCAGGTGGCCTCCAGGCACCCCCTCCCCAGGTGGCCTCCAGGCCCCGCCCTCCCCCAGGTGGCCTCCAGGCCCCGCCCTCACCCAGGTAGCTGTGCTTTCCAGCCTTGGTGTCCACCACCGTCTGGTTCAGGAAGTGGCCCCTGCGGCTGTGCATGTTGTAGAGCAACACGCCCCCTGACCAGTCAAAGGCCCCTACGGCACCGAGCAGCACCTGACCCTGCAAGGGACAAGGGTGAGGCCATCTGAGCTGGAGGTCCCCGAGGCTAGCCACTGTGGCCTCAGATCTACCAGCCAGCACAGCAAATCCCGTGCTGTGGGGGCAAGGGGGTGTTCTGTGGCCCCATGCCCCCTGGCCAGCGATGCAGGAGGAAGGTAGGATGGCAGGTAAACACTGGGTTCCTCCAGGGGAGCTCTCCCTCTAATCCCACTAACCCCCAGAGCCGACCCGGGGCCCAGAGTAAAGCATTAAAATAAGTGTGATTGAGAAGACAGAGATCTCCTTTTTAGCAGGGTGCCCAGCCTGGGCCTGGCACGCAAGGCCCACCTGGAGTGACAGTGCCAACCATGCCTCTACCTTGCACGAGGGCCACGTCCTCCCTGTGCCTGCGTCTCAGCCCCCCTGTGGGAACAGCACCCTCCGTGGGCAGAAGTCGGCAACTTGGCAAGCTGGCCTAGGCCAAAGCCTGCCACTACTCTGTTTTAAGCACTGCTCAGTCTGAGAGCGCACAGAACAAGAAGACCTCCCATAATATGGTCATCCACATGGTCTTTCTTTTGTCTACCTCAGAGGTCCAGATTAGGGTGAACAAGAAGTGTTCTCCGCTATTCTAACGAGGCTCCTTCAGAGACATCCCCACAGGAGGGCAGAGCCCTGCACTGTGAGCCGAGGGTCTCTCAGCCCCTGGGAGTTGCGGGCACCCCTCCTCTATGGCAAGAATGCCTGGTGCCGCGTTGGCCACATACCTCGTCCAGGATCTGGGCGCTGAACCCGATCTGTGCCAGCTGGTAGTGGAGGGCTTCTCCGACTGTGCCTGGAAGCCAAGAAGCCCAGTGAGACACTGCTGTGGGCAAGTCGAAGGAGAAACCAAGCCGGGGAAGATCCAGCCTGGCCTCGCTCCCAGATGGAACCAGGTTTGGTGTGATGGGACAAGCACCAGGCTGAGGGTAGAGACATGGGTCCTGCTTTCGCAGCTCCTGGAAGAGGGCTCGGGTAGTTCCTCCCCCTTCCACAGCCTTGGTTTCCTCATCTGTGAGCTTCTGGGAGCTCACAGTCACCCTTCTTTCTCCAGCACCCGGTCAACTTATCAGAGCTCCCTGGAGATTCGGTGAAGTGCAGAGGGCTGAGGATATTGTTCCCTTTTTAGAGATGGAACTGCTGAGGCTCAGAGAGGCGACGGGAGTTGCCCAGGGTGCCCCCAGGAAGTAGGCCAAGGGTGGGGCTGGAGGGAAGGACTGGGGCCTCCTGCTGAATGCCAAGGGGGCAGCCACAGGGCGGCCGAGGCCCCTGGAACCCTCACCTTCCATGGGAACAATGCTTTGCTGCAGTTGGCTCACCAGCCCCCCCAGTGCCGTGTAGTTGGTCACTTTGAAGGCATGGGTCTCACTGGGGTCTGAGGCGATCAGCCTCAGTTCTTTCTCAGTCTTCGGCTTCGCAAATGCCTCTCCCACCTGCATAGAGGCCCGAATCCATGGGTCAGCACCGGAAGGGCTGAATGCTTCCTAAGCCCTGAGCTCTCCAGGAGTAGGGAGAGGGCTGAGCCCTGCCCCCTGCCTTCAGGGCCTCCATCAACTGCCCTCTGCTTTCCCTGCTCCCTGTTCTCCCCACACACTCTGGGCTCCAGTTTTTTTACATTTCCTGAACATACCAAGCTACTTCTCAACCCTGCACATGAGTTTCCGCTGCCTGCAGAGCTCTTTCCTCCTCCTCTGTACCCTGCCTGTCCTCCAAAACTCAGCTCAGCACCACCTCCTCTGGAACCATCCTTCCCCCAGCCCCGATGTCCTTCCTGTGGGCTCCCAGAGTGACTCCCCATCACTGCTGGCATGCGGGCCACAACCACACTGGGAAATGAGCCTTCTGCAGGAAGACCCAGTTGGCGGTGGGCGTGATGCCCGGGACATGGCAACTGGGAGAAAAGAAGTCGATGAGTGTGTGTGAACAGAGCAGGGTTTGGGTAAGCCGCTTACAGAAGCCCCGACCAGGAACCCTGGCTCCTTCCCATCCCAGGCTGCACAGGGTCAGGAGGTGGCCCCTGCTGCCAGCTCTTACCCCAATGGCAAAGCGCTCAACACCTCGCATCTTTGGTGAGTTGATGACAGTCGTGAGGTTGAGGGGGTCTAAGAATATTTCCCCGTCGGTGAGCACCACCATGATCTTGGATGCCTTTTCTCTGGAGCCGTGTGTTGGTGTGAAGATGTTGTCCCTAAGTAAGGGAAGGTGAGGGTGGGGGTGGCCCTGTGGCACACAGCGGGGCTGGGGCAGCCAGCTCCCAATAGAAAAGTGCTGGACAGAAAACAAGGAATAGACTTGTGTGGGAATAATAATGCCATTAATAACAGTGGCTGACATTTACAAAGCACTTGTGTGCCAGGCACTATTATAAGCACTGTACGTATTTTAACCCATTGAATCCTCACAAAATCCTATAAGGCGAGTGCTGTTATTATTCTCATTTTAAAAGGGAGGAACCAAGCCCTGGCTGGTGTAGCTCAGTGGATTGAGCGCGAGCTGGGAACCAAAGGGTTGCTGGTTCGATTCCCAGTCAGGGCACATGCCTGGGTTGCTGGCCAGGTCCCCAGTGGGGGCCATGTGAGAGGCAACCATACATTGCTGTTTCTCTCCCTCTCCTTCTCCCTCCCTTCCCCTCACTCTAAAAATAAATAAATAAAATCTTTAAAAAAAAAAAAAAGGGAGGAGCCGAGCAGAGAGGTTAGGCACCTAAGGTCTCCAAGCACACACTGGAGCTATGACGTAAACCCAAGCAGCGCGGCCCCTGAGCCCGGCCCCGCATGCACTGCTGCTCACAAGAAGAGTCTTCAGAAGAATTTTTGGAGGACTGTCCTGGGGTGTCACTCATCAGTCAAGGCTGAATGGAAAGACCTCCCCTCTCAGCCAGTTCCTCTTCACAGTTCTGTCCCGCCACCGCTCTGGCATGAAGCCCCGAAATCTCTGGGCAGGGACGCTGGCCAGCACCCAGTAGTACTCAGGTAACTCCCACTGCCCTCACACTCACAGGACATGCTGCATGGCAGAGGCTGTCCTGGTGACATTGCCCACTTGAGTGATGTGCTGGACTCTGCTGAGGGAAGCCATCACGTCCTGGCTGTACCGAAGGTCAAACTCGGTCCGGATCACTGTTCCATACTGCACCAGGGCAAAGCTGCACTGGAGGGAGGGCAGGGGGAGGGGGTTGGAGGTTGAGTGGCTCCCCTAGGAAGTGGTGGAAGAATCCACTGCCTCATCCTTGTTTCATGCAGGAGGAGACGCTAGGCACATCTCTGAGCAAGTGGGGTGGAGGGAGGTGTGACAGGAACGCCCCCAGGGAACCAGACTTCTTCTCCCTGAGCCCGTGAGCTTGTGCAGTCCCTCTCCCCTTCGTGTTGACCACGTGGCTTTCTTTGACAGTTGGGGTATCAGCAAATGGGATATAATCAGACACATGAAAAGCGCTGTGTGCATTAGGTCTCGCCCTCTTGGAATGTTGCAGCCATGAACACACTGGGCTGACCTGCTGGAGACACGTGGCCAGACAAGTGAGGCCGTCTGAGGCCGTCCAGTCCCAGTCAAGCAACCAGATCCCTGCGGCTGCAGGAAAGCGCTCCCGGCAAGACTGTCAGAAGAACTGCCCAGCTGAGCCCAGCCCAAGGAGCCGACCCACAGAACTGGGAACAGCTCAGTGGCGCTTGTGTGGAGGTGGTTTGTTCTCAGCAATAGACAGCAGCAGACTGTGTGAGCCTAGCTCCCGGGGAAGCCTACCTCGAAGCACTTCTCATAGACACTCTTCATCATGTCGGAGATGAAGTCTTTGGCTTTCTGGAAGTCTGGGGGATCAATGCTTCCTGAGCCATCCAGGACAATGGCGATTTCGGTGCCTGGCCAAGACAGGAGTGGGCATGGAATTTGGGGCAGGAGTGAGGGTGGTACGTCCTGCCCTGTAGGGCACCCACCCCATTCAAGCCCCAAGGACTCAGTTCAGGTAGGAAGTTGGTGGAGCTCCCAAGAGTATCTCTGGGGTCTTTGTCTCGGGCAGAGAGAGAGGCAGAATCTGCTCAGGCTCTGACTGTGTGAGTCACTCCCATCGCTCCCCCTCTCTGGACCTCAGTTTCCCCATCTGTAAGATGGAGGGGGCAGAGCAGGGACTAATGAGGCCTGTGGAATCCAGCCGCTGATCCCCATCTCGCAGACCCAGGCACCTCTCACCCCTGGAGGTCACCAGCCTAGGTGTCAGCTCTGAGAGCCTCTGGGAGCAACCCAGCTCTGCCTCTTCTCACCAGCTTCTGCTTCCTCCTCCTCTTCCTCCTCCTCCTTCGCCCGCAGAGCCCGGCGCCGCCTGGCTGCATTCTCTGTGCTGCCTTTATCGTTCCTGTAGCAGTCTCCAGCATCCATATGCGCCTTGGGATCCAGGAGACTTTCTTTAAAAAATTGACGCAGAAGAGTTCAGAGTCAGACAGCCTTGCTCACCTCGAAGGAAGCCCACACGTAGCCCACGGGGGAGCTGGGCCTGCCTTGCCCTTGCCCCCGAGGCTCTGTGTCCCTCTGCCTCCCCCATGGGCTGGCGCCTATTCTTGGAGACCCAAGGAGACCTCTTTAGACCTGTCCAAGGCCAGTGAGTAGCCAGTCCTTACCAACATCGTTGAAAGAGACCTGGGTCTGGAGACTGAGGTCAGGGGCCAGCAAGCTGCAGGTGCCCGTGAGTTCTGAGCTGAGGCTGTGGGGCTGCCGGGCCACCTTTTGAATGCAGATCTGGAGATGAGGGAGAGAAAGGGAGAGGGAAAGTCGGGGTCACCCCCAGCCCAGGCCTCCTCGTCACAGCTACGCAGAACCAAGTGCCTCAACTAGGCAGGGGTTGCCAGAACAGCTAGCTCACCCCTCACCAGGGTTAGGAGCTGGTGCCAGGGTCAGAGCTGAGGTTAGCCCCTGGGTCAGTGTGCTGGGTTGCATGGAGTACCCCGTCAGAGCCGAGGTCAGCCCTGGCGTTGGCACCAGGGATACAGCTGGGCTTGGCGCTGAGAACAGCACACCAGTGAGGACTGGTATTCGTACCAGTCTGCCACAGTGGTCAGTTCCAGCCTCCCTGAGGCCCTGCAGCCTCCCATCCCACGCACACTCACCAAAACACCGTTGTTGTTCCGGACCACAGTTACTCCCCGGTGCCGCCCCTTTGGGGTGGGGATGTGCTCTGAAACAGTTAAGCCCAGGTAAGGTGGATGGAATGCGGGGAGGCAGCCCTGGAGCCAGGGTCAGAGAGAGCACAGGGCCTGTGGTGTCTGCTCTGTGCTGGGCTTGAGGCAGGTGGTGACAGAGACCTAGGAATACCTGAGACCTGGTGCTTTTCCTCTGGGGGCTCCCAATCTGGTGGGGTAGGTGGGTAGGGAAGAACTAGGTGGTGGGTGTGCGCAGAGCAGGGGGGCTGTGCAAGATGCTGAGGGACTAGCTCTATGGACGGATGAACTCCCCAGTCTCGAAGACCTGCCTCTGGGGAACCTGACTGCCCCACACCCCAGGGGCAGACGTGGCAGCTCCTTCCTCTCCCTTGCCAACGTGGGCTTCAAGAGACTGTCTTGTTTCTCAGCCACTAGATCACCCTGCCACCCTGCTGGACTGTGTGCCCCCCAGAGGCTGTTCGACACAGTGCCTCTCACAGAGACCAGGCTCTGCCCTAGAGCTGAGGGGTCGTCAGCGAATGTGTGCCTTGAGTTAGATTGGGTGGGAAGGGCAGTGTTTGGTTAATAAGTGAATTTGGTTCATTCATTTGTTCAAACAGCATTTATGGAGCACCTAATATGTGCCAGGTCTCATGCTAGATATTAGGCTGGCCACAGTTAGGTTGGGGAGGTAGGGCTGGGTTCCACGGAGGTGTGACGAGTTGGGACAGGCGAGGTTTGGGAACCAGGGGGAGTTGGGCTGGTGTCTGTGGTGCTGCCAGTACTATTTGTGTGACCTTCACTAAGGTCAACCAAAGGCTTTCTCTGAACAGAGGTTCCTCTCCTGTCAAATGCTATGGTTTTGAGGATTAAACGTGAATGAAGAAGCACTTAGTATGGTGAGCACTCAGTACATGTTAGGTGTCGTTTTGGTGTTAGGGTTGGGTCAGGAAAGGCGGGCTGGGGGCTAGGGTTGGGCTGGGGTGGGATTGGATGTTGGGAGAGAAGGCAGGCTGTGGGTGGTAGTGGAGTCTACGGGGGAGGGACGGGACTACAAGGGGCGGGGGTGGCAGTGGGCTGGGCTGGATGAGCGGGACTCCTAGAAGAGGTCCCGGGAGCATTCCCTGCAGCTGGGTCTGACTTACCCACGGGTTTGCAAAGGATCTCATCCTGGCTGAGGGAACACTGGTGCAGGGGTCCTGCTGCCCCGTTGGCTCTGGAGCTGGTGACCAGGAGCCTGAGTGGGAGGGCAGACCGCGAAGTTGAGCTGGCTGCTGATCCCCTTCTCCTCCCTGCCTGCGCACACACGGTCTTCCCATTCCAGACCCACAGGCTCCCTGGCTGGAAACCTGGGACGAGGCGCCGACCCGGGAAAGACGGGCAGACTCCGCACCACGCGGAACACGGCTCAGCCTCTACTTCCGCACAGCTCCAGGCAGGAAAGGGTTCGGTGCAGCCCCTCTCTGCCCTCCTGCCCACCCTGTCACAGATGGGGTGATACCAGTGGTAAACAAAGATTCTGCTCTTTGGTGGCAGTGGGGGGAGCCCAGAAGCCACCTACAGCATAGTCGCTTATATTGGGGGCAGTGCTGGCTTCCCGGGGGCTGCCGTGGAGAGGGACTGTCCCAGCTGGCCTCAGCGACGCTATTCCCTGAGAAGGGCATGCTGGTGCTCTCCCATGAGTCAGACAGAACTGGAGGTCTGGGGTGGGCGCCTCAGCCCCAATAAGGCAGCCTCAGGAGGTGTGATGCCAACCGTAAGCTCCGCCCACAACCCCCCCCCTCCTGCCCACCCGGAGCTCACTAGCCATGCTGCCTGGGGATGGGGGTGGGGGGTGGCCTGGGCTGCCTGAGTCAGGAGTGAGCTCTCCATCCTAGGGTTGTGAGGAAGGGGTGCTGGGAAAGGCGTCCTGAAACTGGGCTTGGCAACGGTGAACCAAGTCCAAGGTCTTCATGCTGAGGGAGGAGGGAAGCCACAGAGGACTTTATAAAAGGGAAGCCATAATTAGTTTACAATTTTGAAAGGTCATAATGAGGCTCTAGTGTGGGGGCAGGAAAGAGGTACTGTCGCTACACTGATGTGTGCGCCCCGCCATTTAAACCAGCTCCGCGCTGATTTCCACCCCACACCACCAGTGGTCCCCACATTGCCGGGCCCAGTGGACACCTTCCTGTCCTCATCTTCCCCAGGCCCTCCGCAGCCCTGGTTGTCAGAGACCGTTTCCTCCTTGAAACCCTTTCTTCTTGATTGCCTCCTCCTCTCCCCTGACTCCTCCTCAGACTCCTTCGCTGGCCCACTTCCAAACGGAGTCCAGAGGCCTCGTCTGTTTCTTTCGCCAGCGCTCTCTCCCCAGGGACCCCTGCAGTCCCACCGCTCTGACCCGCCTAGAAACGCCAGGATTCCTGCCTTCACCCCTGTGGCCCTGGCATCCCTCCACCAGGGGTCAGACCAGCCTGGCAGTAGAAAGCAGAATAATGTACCTGCCCGGCACCCCTGCTCCAGACGTCATGTCCCAATCTCCAGAACCTGTGACTATGCTACTTTTCATGGTCAAGGTGACTTCGTGGACTTAGGTTAAGGATCTTGATATGGGGAGATTATCTTGGATTTTTTAAATTCAAATTTTATTTTTCAATTACAGTTTACTTTCATTATTACTTCTTATTAGTTTCAGGTGTACAGCATAGTGGTTAGACACTCATACTTTCCAAAGTGTTTCCCCAATAGTTCAAGTACCTACCAGGCACCACACGTAGTTATTACAACATTGTTGACTGTATTCCCCATGCTTTACTTTACACCCCTGGGACTATTTTGTAATCACCAATTTGTACTTCTTAATCCCTTCACCCTTTTCACCCCGTGCCCCAACCTCCACCCCTCTGGCAACTGCCGGTCTGCTCTCTGTATCTGTGAGCCTGTTTCTGGCCTGCTTTGTTCATCTATTTTGTTCTGTAGATCCCACACATATGTGATATTGCATGGAATCCTGGATTACTGAGTTGTCCCATTGTAATCACAAGAGTCTCCGTAAGAGGGAAGCAGGAGGGTCAGGGTCGGAGAAAGAGCTGAAGATGCCACACGGCTGGTTTTGAAGATGAAAGCAGGGACCGCGAGCCTAGGGATGCAGACGGCCTCTTGGACCTGAAAATGGTGAGGAAGTGGATTCTCCCCCAGCCCCAAGGTGGAACACAGCCCTGCCGATGCTGATTTCAGCCCAGTAAGATCCACTTTGGAGACTTCTGACCTCCAAAACGGAAAGAAAATACATTTATATTGTTAAGTCGCCAAATGTATTATAATTTGTTGCAGCAGCAATAGGCAGCTAATACAATGACCAGCTGCCCATCTCAAACAGAACACATGGCCTTGACCTCCCAAGCCTGCCCCTTTCCCCTCCCCAGCAGCACAAGGCTCCACCAACCACTGCACCCGACCCGCAGCCTGGGGGCATGCTTGCTCCACCAAATCCATCCATAAACCCTGTTGGCTCTTTCTCCAAATTCGATCTAGAGGGCATTAATTCTCTCCATTTCCCCACCACCATCCTGGCCACCATTATCTGGTCTGGTCTATGGTAATAGCATCCTGTTATTATTATTATTTTTTTAATCTACTCCTATAATTTGTACCATGTCACTCTGATGCTTCAGCAGCCTCCCGTGCACTTAGACAAAGAATCCATATCCTTTGCTGCAGCCACAGGGCCTTCCGCGATCCAACCCCTTCATGCCTCCAACACTTCCTCTCTCGTCCCTCCCCTCTCCCAGCTCCAGCCCCACACCAGCTGGCTCCTGCTCCTGCCCCCACGCCCCCCACTGGCTCTTTCTAGCCTGGAGCCCTGTGCCCACGGTGCACTCTGCCGGAATGCTGGCCTCCCCTTCCCGAGGCTGGCTCCTTCTCCTCCCTCGGCCTCCTTCAATGGTCACCTCCTCGTCAATGCTTTCTCCAACCTGCCCTACCTCGCAGTCCAGTTCCTCTGCTTCAAGACACCCCGTTTTAGTTCCTTCAAAACCTGTCACGTCTGATAGTGTCCTGCTTACATGTCTACTTGCTTATTTCCTGTCACCCCCACTGGACTGCAAGTTCCCCCGGATCTTGTCTGTCCCGTGTGCCACGCTGTTCCCAGGGCCTGGTTCAGTGAATATTTGTTGAGTGATGACTAAATGCTAGCCCAGGCATCAGGTGGGGGGACTCGTCGCTGCAGGCCTGCAGCTGAGCCTCCCAGTTAGGTCACCTGTTCAACAAGCCTGCCTCTCTCACAGGTCCCAGCACCTCAGAACCGGGCTCTGCCCCCGATCGTGATTTGGTAGGGAGGGTGCAGGCCTGGAGCAGCCTCCGCTCTCCATCCTCCTCAGGCCTTGGCCCAGGCTGTTTCCTCTGCCCACGATGCCCTTCCCTTGCTGAGCCTGCTCTCAGCAGGCATCCCAAACCCCAGCTCCTCAGGGGCCCTTCCCAAAAGAAGGAGCTACTTGATCCGTCCAAGCTGTCCAGGTAGCTCTGACTACTAGAACCCACCCCCACTCCCGGCTTTTGTTCCCACCTAGACCGTGAGCTCCCAAGAGACTACCACACGTAGCTGCACAGGCTGTGCCCTGCAGAACCCAAGGGTGCCTTTCATGTCACAGCCACGTGGTGGCCGGGGGCCAGTCTGAGCTGCCCCTGCCGCCCACCTCTTCATCACCCCACCATGCTGGGTGGTCTCCCGATCTCCAGGGCCACTGACTGAGTGACTGATAAACTAAACAGTAACTGAACCCACCAACAGCTGACAGCCCATCGGACTGAGTCACCCAATTCTAGCCTGTCTCTGTGTTCAGTCTGTCCCCAGATGCCCATTTCACTCCCCCCGGAGCAGCCGCACCCATGATGCTGCCAGCCCTGGTTGTTAGATTTTAGGGAGAAACAGCGTGAGGAGTGACAGGGACAGGTCATCCTCGCACGGGGAGCCTGTGCTTCTCTCTGTGGCCTGGTGGCCCACAGAGCATTTCCTGCCCCATGCAGCAGGCGCATGGTCGCAGGCCCCATCATTTGTGGCAGGAACCCCCAGAAGTGCCTCTTACCACATCCTCCCATGAGCCCCCCTCCGCATCAGCTGGTGTTCAGAAAGCTTTTCATGAGCCCTGCTGGGCTCTTCCCCCCACCGTTGGTGGGCTCAGGGCCTTCTGTTGGGGGTGGGGGCAAGGGCTTCAAACTCCCCTCATCCGTCATGGCCTTTCAGCTTGGACTTCTGAGGGACAGAGTCTTAACGTCTGTCAGGCCCGGTGCGGGGGGACTGAGCAGGAGATGGTCACAGGCAAGCCAGACTGAAGCCCAGCTTCACGCACGGGTGGAGCAATGAGAACATCCTGCACCGTGAAGTTGGGAAAATGGAATGCTGAGCCAACACAAGCCCTGACCCAGCAACTCTGCTGCTGGGCACGTGCCCGACAGTGGGAAGGGCACTGGCCTTTGCCCTGCTCTGCTCAAGGAAACAGCCCAAACGCCGTCATGGCGCTCCTTACACCGGAAAACTCTAGCAAGGAGAATGAGCATCATTGACTCGGGCAAGACCATGGGTGGAAGTCACAGACTGTATGAGGGAGAGAAGCCTACTGTATGCCTCCTTTACAACAAGTTCAAGAACAGCAAAACCTCTGCATGGAGATGGTAGCTGCGCCGGTGGCTGGCTCTGGGCAGGGCCTGCGGCTGGCGCAGCTGGCGAGGTCCCACTATGGGTCTGGACGCCACCTGCCTGGGGCCCGCTCTGCAAGCGCTCACTGAGCTGCTTGCGGTGTGTGCATCGTTCTGTGCAGCACATGTCAGCGCAGTTTCGCCAAACGAAGGAAAACTGCCGACACTGGCCTTCGATTCAAATTCCTGCAGCCAAAAGTCTCCTAACAACCCTCTCATGCCCGCTGTCCCCACCCCTGCGTCAAAGCTTCCTGGCTCTCCCCAAACCCTTGCTGACAGGCACTGCTCACCTCCCCACCTCATTTTTCCCCATGCTCAGCTTTCCCCATGCTCAGCTTCGGCCACCGATTTTGCCTCCGTTCCTGGATATTGCTCAGGCCAGCTTCCAGGCCCAGCTGGACTTCCCACTTCCTTGCCTTCTCACACGAGTTCCTACTCCTCCCCCACGCCCCAGGGTCTGTGCACGTCCTCTGCCTGAAGGACACACCTGCCTCTCTGTCCTCAAAGATCCCTGGACGTCCCCACCAGGACAGTCATCACTCTTCTTGTCATCTCCTGATTCGTCTCGTTTTCTCACGAGCCTGGGAGCTGCATGAGGGCAGGGACTGCGTCTCCTTCACTGTCTTGTCCCCTAAACCTCACTTGGCACTGAGTAGATGCTCTGTAAGTACTTGCTAAATGAATGAATAAGTGAAAGAATAAATGAATGAATGAATTGGCCCTGCCCTCACCACTTAAATCTTATGGTCACCAGCCTCTTCACTATAAAAGTGGAGAAGCCACAGCCCAGCAAGGGGTCCAAGCTTGCTGGCTGGGGATGTCCTGGCCCAAGTCCCAGGGCTGCCTTGGGGGCTGCCAGTGCCCACCCATTGGCCACCAGACAGAGCTCTTGCTCTGCTCAGCTCAGGGAGATGTGTGGCTCCACCCAGCCAGCAGCCCTAAGCACCTCACCTGGCTCTGCCCCAAGGCCTGCTGGACCCTGGGCTCTGGCTCCAGCGTGCTAGATATGAAAGCGTCCCTTGACCATTGTCTGAAAGCAAAGCAGCAGGGGTTGGGGTGGGGAGGGAAGCAGCACCTGAGCATGGCTGGGTGGCAGAGCAGGCCCAGGAAAAGCCCCGTGACCATCACGAACAGAAGTGGGGAGGAAGGATTGCTCTAGCTTAGAGACTAAGAGACACAACAATGATCATTGACTAGAACCTGGCTTCAAAAGAGAAGCAGTCCTGCCTGGCTGGTGTAGCTCCCTGGATTGAGCACCGGCTGGGAACCAAAAGGTCCCGGTTCGATTCCCAGTTGGGGCACATGCCTGGGTTGCGGTCCAGGTCCCCAGTGAGGGCCATGTGAGAGGCAACCATACATTGCTGTTTCTCCTTCCCTTCTCCTCTCTCTGAAAATAAATAAATAAAATCTTTAAAAAAAAGAGAGAGAGAAGCCCTTAAAGTCATTTCAGTGATAACCGGGGAAAAAGCACTAAAGACATGCCTCCACGTCAGCACCACTGCCAGCGTCTGATGCTAATGCTTTCAGACTTGCTTACCGTCGGCCTCCCCTGAGCTCTCGGAGTTCTGTCTGCGGTGCTCACTGTGTGTCCTCAGAGCCTGGCTCACGGGAGGTGCTCCGTACAAATGCTTGCTGAGTGAACGACCACTGAATTCTACCACTTGCCTTTTTCTCCTCGCAATATGTTTTGAGATTGATCTATCTTAATAACCACGGCACTCTTTTCATTCATTTTACCTGCCACTAGGATTGCAGTGTGTGACTCTCAGCTTCTTCCATTTTCAGAATGAAGAGCATTTCCAGTCTTTCACGACTGCAAGCAGGGCTACCAGAAATGCCTTCACCTGAGAATTTCTCTAGGGCCGGTGTCTGGTAGTGGAATTACTGAGTCCAAGGCCATGTGTATCTTCAGTTTTACCACATATGGCAAAATTGTTCTCCAAGGTGGTTACACCAATTTACATTCTCGAAAGTTTCACCACATCCTTACCAACAGAATGCTGTCAGATGTAAAGTTTTTTGCTTATGGGTACAAATGATATTTTATTTTTTTTAAAGATTTTATTTATTTATTTATTTATTTATTTATTAGAGAGAGAAGGGAGAGAGAGAGAGAGGGAGAAACAGCAATGTATGGTTGCCTCTCACATGGCCCTCACTGGGGACCTGGCCTGCAACCCAGGCATGTGCTCTGACAGGGAATCGAACCGGGACTGCCTAGTTTCCAGCCCACACTCAATCCACTGAGCTACACCAGCCAGGGAAGTACAAATGATATTTTAAAAATACAAGATAACATTATTGAGCTTCGCTTTGGCCAGACACGACATGAAGCCCTCTGTGTGCATGAACTCAGGCAACATCTGCATCAGCCCTGTGAGGCAGGTAGGCCACGCCCCTTTGTGGAGCTGAGAAGCCAGGCTGGTGGGGGGGGAGGGCGGGGGTGAGCACCTGGCTGCAAAGGCAGAGGCATCGCGGAACCGCAGCCACCCGACCCACCCGTAGTCTGCCCCTGAGCCACCCCCACTCCTGCCTTATACTTTCCATTTTTAAAAAATGTTCTTTGTCACTGTCCACAATTTCTACATTGAGCACGTGTAAGAGACAAAAAAGCCTTAATACACTTTATTTTTAAATAGTTGTGAAGTGGCCCCACCCCTGCCTCGGCCGTGAGGAAAGAGGCTGGGTGAGGAGAGGGGCCGAGGTGGACTGGCCTGGGGCTCACAGCCTCTCTGCGTCTCGCTGTCTCCTCTGCACACCCTTGGGAAACTTCAGGGCATCCTCCCCAGACGGGGGGGGGGGTGCCCAAGCTTTTAGGGGGAGCCCGAAGGCTTCCTGGTGCCCCCCCACTCCCAGGCCTCAGGCTGCCTGTCTGCCGGGCCCCACTCACCAAGTCTGCTTGCTGCTGGGGTCTTGGTGCAACAGGGAGCAGAGCACATGAGGCCCGCCTCCCTCGGGAGTCACCCAGGTGCGGGCCACATCCACGTTGAAGGCCACCAGAGGAGCCAGGCCTGTGAACAAAAGAGGAACATTTAGCAAAACAGGCACCTGCTGATGCCTGGCCGGGCCTTTCTGCACATTATTCCGCCAACTCTGCAGTGTCGCCATCCCCGCTGACAGGTGAGGAAAGCCAGACTCCCAAGGGCTTCTTTTCATGGGAACAGGACGGGAATGCAGGCGTGTCGGACCCAGGGCTGTGTCAGCCCCAGGGGCCCTTCCCCGGAAGGCCTTCCCTGCTTCTCCCCCCAGACACACTGCCCACCTCCTTCACCTCCCACCACGCACTTCCAGTACCTGTCATGTAGCACATACTCATCTCTATGTCTTTGTATCAAAGTTAAAGCAGACAGTGAGCCCCAAGGCAAGGGTCTGCGTGCATTCAGACTATGTTCCCCCAAGTGACTAAGAGAAAACATGTCCTCGAAATACCTGCACAAGAAAGCTTATAGCAGCTTCATCTGTAACAGCCCCAACCTGAAAACAACCCAAACGGCCATTGCCTGGGGAAGGGATGAACTAACTGTGGTGTATCCTGCAGCGGGATGCTATGCTACTCAGGAGTGAAAAGGAACGGGCACGTGATACACACAGTAGTATGTGTGAGTCATACACATCACTGTGAAAGCAGCTTCACTGACACAGAAGAGTATCTACTGTATAATTCCATGTGCATGCTGTTCTAGAACCAGCGGAACTAATCTGTGTGAAACACATTGCCGGGGTGGGGGGTGGGGGGGATTAACTGGGATGGGACAGGAAGGAACACTTTTTGGGATGATGGAAATATCTTATATCCTATAGCAGTTTGGATTACAAAGGTGTGCACATTTGTCCAAACACATTGAGGGGTCCACTTAAAATTTGTGTGTTTTACTGTATGCAAATTTTATCTTAAAGAAAACCTATGTAGCCCTGGCTGGGGTAGCTCAGTGGATTGAGCACAGGCTGCAAACCAAGGGGTTGCTGGTTCGATTCCCAGTCAGGGAGCATGCCTGGGTTGCAGGCCGGGTCCCCAGTGGGGGGCCCATGAAAGGCAACCACACATTGATATTTCTCTCCCTCTCTTTCTCCCTCCCTTCCCCTCTGTCTAGAAATGAATAAATAAAATCTTTAAAAAAAAAAAAAAGAAAAGAAAACCTATGTAGCCCTGGCTGGTGCAGCTCAGTGGATTGAGCGCAGCCTGGGAACCAAAGGGTCGCCGGTTCGATTCCCAGTCAGGGCACATGCGTGGGTTGCAGGCCAGGTCCCCAGTGGGGGCCATGTGAGAGGCAACCATACATTGATGTTTCTCTCCCACTGTTTCTCCCTCCCTTCCCTTCTGTCTAAAAATAAATAAATAAAAATTAAAAAAAAAACCTATGTCAATCTTAACTCTAGTCGATATGCACGCTGAAATGTTAAGGGATGAAGGGTGCCGATGTCCGCAGTTTACTCTGAAATGCATCGAAATTTAAGCTGGCTGGCTGCCTGGCTGGCTGGATGACTAAATATGGGTGGATATATATGCATATATATTTATGTAATATAGAATACAACTATGTAAAAATATAAAAATACAAATATAAATAATATATATATATAAATGATAACACAAAATAAAATGTTGACGACTGTAAAATCTAACTGAGATATGTAGTTGTTCACTGTATACTTTTTTCCAAGTTTTCTGTATGTTTGAAGTTTTTCATTAAAAAATTCGGGGGGTAAAATGGATATATCCAGATTGCCACCCAGAGAAACCGTGCTAATGCAGACTCCAACGACAGAAGAGGGGAGGGCCTCTTTCCTCCAGCAGTGCTTAGCTGACTGCGTGCAACTCTCAGAACTTCTTCTAAAAGAGTATCTCATTATTTTGTTCGAAAACTATTTTTTAGTTATGAGTGAAGTCAAGCCTCTTATCGTAAGTTCATTTACTGCTTCATATGTGTTTA